>PVHY01004039.1:37945-99205 GCA_004024945.1 Uropsilus gracilis | reverse complement strand
TGTTTTTTTGATGTGGGCCATTCTTACTGGTGTAAGGTGGTATCTCATTGTGGTTTTGATTTGCATTTCTCTGATTGCTAGTGATATTGAGCAATTTTTCATGTGTCTGTTGGCCATTTGTATTTCCTCTTTGGAGAAATGTCTTTTTAGTTCTTCTCCCCACTTTTTGATTGGACATCTTGTTTTGTTTTTGTTTAGTGTGTGAGTTCCTTGTAGATCAGTGTTATTAATCTTTATCACTTTTGGAGGGCAAAAATTTTTTCCCATTTGGTTGGGCTTCTTTTAGTTTTTTCTGTTGTCACTTTTGCTATGCAGAAGCTTTTTAGGTTGATGAAGTCCCATCTGTTTATGTTTTCCTTCAATTTTTTGCCTTCTGCAGATGATTCCAGAAAGGGATTTCTGAATTGTACTTCATGGAAGGTTTTGCCTATGTTTTCCTCTATGTGTGTTATGGTTTCAGGTCTGATATCTAAGTCTTTTATCCATTTTGAATTAATTTTTGTACATGGTGTGAGAAAGATGTCTTGGTCCATTTTTTTGCATGTCTTAAAGTACAAAACCATTATGATCATCCCAATTGAGTTTATAAAATTATTTGACAAAATTCAGCAACCATTCATTACAAAAATCCCCTATAAAGTAGGTACAGAGGGGACATAGTCTAACTGGTAAGCCATAATCTAAGGATAACCTATAATTAGCACCACATTTAATGGTGGAGGACTGAACACTTTCACCCTAAGACAAAACAAAACAAAAAACCAAAAAAAACAAGCCAAGAAAAAGTCTCAGCTTCTCTTCAAATTTGTATGAGAGGATCTATCCCAGGGAGTGACAAGGGTTAAATCTGGCCTGCATCCTGTTTGAGTTTGACCAAACAGATGAGAATGGATTTTGTTTTTGAATAGTTAACAAAGCAAATTTAAAAATTGTGATATATAATTTTATATGTCCATTTAATTGGGCTTCAAGGAGTCCAACTATTTGATCAAACTTTATTCTCTGGGTGTTCATGTGAAGATGTTTTTGAATGAGTTTAACATTTAAATCAGTAGACTGAGTTTAACAGCTTCTCTCCCCAGTGTGGGAGGACCTCATCTAGTCAGTTGGAAGTCTGAATGGAACACAGAGATTTTGTTCTGTGTGAAACACAAAGATTGGCCAAGAGATTTTGCTTCATCTTCAAGCTGATATCTTTTCTTGCCTTCAAACCTGGACCCAGAGCAGAACTTAACACCACTGATTCTCCTGATTCTCAGAGCTTCAGACTTGGACGAGAACTACATATTAGCTCTCCTGTTTCTAGCTCGCCCACAATAGATTGTGGGAATTCTCAGTCTCTATAGTTGCATGAATTGATTCCTTAAAATGCATTTCTAGCTAGCTCACTACATGTCTCTACCATAGGTTCTTTTTCTGTGGAGAAACCTGACTAATGTGCCAACAACAGAAAAGAAAATGCCACTGAAACTGTCTGTGTCCCAGAGAGCCTAAAATATTTACTCTATGTCCCTTTACAGAAAGGCTGCTGTCCTGATTGTAGTTTTTCACAAAACTTCTTGTTTTCTTTTTTCTTTTAAAAATACATATATGTATACACACATAAATATGTATGTATGTATGTATATATATATATATATTTACATAGTTATATGCCCCAAGATTCTTCCACTGCCTTGTCACCTGTTAACTGTCATCTTAGTTTCCTGTGCTCTTCCCTCTCCCAATTTCACCCTCCCAGTTCTTAACAAAATTTCTACTGGTAATAATAGCTGTCATTTACCATATTTACTGCAAACACTTGACATATACTTTAGTCATTCTTTGAAATAATTTTTCATTAAAGTCATTTTTAACTTCCATTTTATATCTGAGGAATCCAAATCAGGCTTAGACTCAGAATTGATTATTTTCTAAGTCTGTAGTTTTCAACACTGTGTGCCCATTTCCCAAGATGGGCATTATTTCTGTGACTATAGACACTAGAACCTATACAGGTTTTTGTGTAAGTGTATTTTAGCCTCTCTAAAATGAAAATATCAAATGGGAAGATTGAATTTGATGTCTTCAGATTTGGGACTGGTGAGTGGTTTGAGGAAGGGTGAGTGGGACAAAATGGAAGAGCGAAAATGTAACCCTCCAATTAAAATTAAAAAAGAAATAAAACTATATCAATTTGGTATCCATATAGTTGGGATCCAGAAGCTTTGATGTAGGATCAGAACAACCAAGTATAGAGGAAAGGAAATACAGAGAGAAATGAAAGTATGAGATCTATCCTTGAGGAAGAGATACAGATGGATATTGCAGAGAGAGAAGGAACCAGGAACAAAATGATTAGAAGACAGTGTGTATGTGTGTGTGTGTGTGTGTTTGTGTGTGTGTGTGTATTAACTTGCTAGGGATGCTGTTACACAGTGCCACAGACCAAATAATTTCCACAATAGAAATTTATTCTATCACAGTTTTTGAGTTCTAGAAGTCCAAAATCAAGGTGCTAGCAGGGTCATGCCTGTCTGAGGGCACTAGGGAAGAGTCTGTTCCAGATCTCTCAGATCATGGTAGTCACTTGGCTCTGGCTCATGACCGCATAACTCCAATCTTAAATGGAATTATCTTTTGTCCCTGTCTACCCCTGTGTCCAAATAAGATCTCTATTCACATCAGATGACCTGCATGTGTATTTCATTGCATGTGTAATTTCATTGCATGTGTAAAGAGCTTATTTCAAAATAAGGTCATGCTCTGAGGTTCCAGAGGTTAGAAACTCAGCCAATGAGTTGGGGTTTAGATGTGTATATGTGTTCTTGCTTGAGAGAAACAGTTTCAGAAAAAGGCAGAATGAGTGGATAATTTTATCAAATATTTCCAAAAGATTTCAGTGAGAGCGTGATTGAAAAAGATAAGCAAGACGTGGATGTGGAGAAAAAGGAACACTTGCACTGCTGGTAGGGATGCAAGCTGGTCCAGCCCTTATGGAAAGCTATGTGGAGTACCCTCAAACTACTGAAAGTGGAACTCCCATTTGATTCAGCAATTCTACTTCTAGGAATCTACCCAAAGCTTACAAAAACCCTAATTCATAAAGACACCTGTACCTGGATGTTTATTGCAGTTTATTTACAATAGCCAGGATATGGAAACAACCTAAATGCCCCAAAACAGATGAATGGTACAGAAAGCTATTGTAAATGTACACAATAGAATATTATTCATCAATCAAAAAAGACAAACTTATGTCATTTGCAACAACCTGGATGGAGCTAGAAGGAATCATGCTAGCAGAAATAAGTCAGAAAGAAAGAGGAAACTATTGATAGGTCTCACTTATATGAAGGATAAAGGGAAAACGAATGAACCAACAAGAAAAATTTAAAACTAATTTTCAGCAGAATTGAAGCACAGAGCATGGGGGGGGGGGATTGAGGGTGGAAGGGCCACAAAAGATTAAGATGATGGTTCATGGATGATAAGGTGGTGGGAGAACCCTGGAGGAGATAACAATGTAAAAAAAAAAAAAGAGAAATTGTACACACAAAATATAAAAAAATAAATTAAGAAAAAATAGATAAACAAATATTTTTACTTGATTAGTAGGAGGCCCTGGTGATTTTGGAAAGAATAGTTTCAAGCAGTTAAGAACAACAAATCCTATATCTTCTGTCTAAAAAGGCCTTTCACATTCACTGCAGCAAACTGATTGTCACAACCCCTGTGGAGGAGAAGGACATATGTCTGAGCCATTTCATGGTTGTGGAAATTGAGGCTCAGAGAGTCATGCTCCTTTTTATAGAGCTTCTGTAGTGAATCCTATTGATAATAGTTATAATCCTACTTATAATAGTTCCAGTGGTATGACCCTCTGTTGTTGTTAAATTCTAAAGTCACAAATGTAAATTTTCAATTTTGTGTTGTGAGCAAATAAGTATAATTCATCAAATCTATGTATTTTGAGCACGTCCTATTTTTCATAACTGAACATGAGAAAGGAATGGTTATATATAGGTCACAGGGTTTTTGTGAGACTCAAAGGAAGCAGAATAATTGGAGGACCTAGAAGCTACATTAGTGAGTCAGTTTTCTGAGTAACCAGTATCCCCTTGAATCCAGTGTGTGTCAGCCACTGTGAACATTTCATCTCTCATGACAACAATCTCAACACCCTAGACACACAAAGTGCCTAGTAGAACATGCATATCTTTTTTCCTCCAATAACACTTTAATATTCAACTATGTGGGAGCAGTTATGCTGTAATTCCCCCCCCCCCTCACCTGAGTCTCCGTGTTGATTAACAAATTAGGTGGTAACATTTTTATCGCAAGTAAGATATGGAACACTTTTATTCACACATCAGATATTTAGAGCACATCTTCTGAGTGTTAGCTCCTGTGCCTGGCCCTGGGAACACACTAGTTAATAAGGCAACTTTTATTCTAAGTAAGGAGAAAGGCTTGCAGCGGGCAGCCCCTTGCAAGGAAAATCCTGTTCTTGTTTCCCAGGGATTTTAGGTTGAAATTTAACTATATTATTTCTCTAGCCTCTCTGGACAAATTCAGAGATGGGCTAATCACTGAACTTCTCTATACCCCAAATTCTCCAGTAAAATAGGATTGTTAGCACAACTCCAACCCCACTTTTTTATAGTAAGAGCAGCTCCAATTTTATAATATCGGTTTATGTATTCTATATGAAGAGATGAGCCTGAAGTCATTTTTTCACACCACTGTTCCACAAGAAGTCTGTGGACTGCTATCCTGAATGACAGACTTTTGACACAAGCTATTTTGCCCAGTTTCTAGATCCACACATTTTTATGGGGTTTGAGTTTCTTTACTTATGGGAAGGAGAAGTTCCCATGATGGCACAAATCATACTTTGGTGCACAAGAATGATTACATACTTGGATGTGTAAGACTGAGGCTATGGGTGAATAAGTGGAGATTGGACTATGTGTAGCTTTCTGTAAGCACCTGAACCTCTCTAAGTACTAAGTATTAATCTCTTACACAGGTTTTTTGTCCAAAAATCTGGGTCTGGTACTTTGAAATACGCTATTTCACAAAAAGCCAGAAATCTGTATTTCTAGTTTTTGGATTTCCAATGTTTAAGTCTTGGTTATATATGCATATGCATACCTATGTATATACATACACATATAATACATTACACACATGTATATACGCACATGCAAATGCATGGTATGCGTACATAAACATACAACACATGTTTATATGTGCACGTGCATGCTTACATGTATGTATACATGTATATGCATGCAATGCATATATGTTGTGTATATATACATATGTATATATTTGATGACATCAATGATATAGACATGTCTGTGGGCTGTAACCAGGCACTGATTACACCTGTTTGTAACCTTAACCTCAGGCTTTAGAGTCAGAAGAACTGCTGTCACTATTAGCTGGAGGGGGTCACATTCACCAAGTTATGTAATCACTCTGTGACTCAGTTTCTTCACCCACCAAATTGAGAATCATATGAAGTCTTCTCAGTGAGAAAAATTATGTGTAAAACCTAGCATAGGGCAAATCAGTTTTAACTGGGCAGAAGTTCTGGATAGTTTCCCAAAGAACATACCTAAATGGTTAATAAGTACATAAAGAGATTTTTTCCCCCAGTTTCATATTGATTTGTATTTTGTATTGATTTCGTATTGATTGTACTTTACATCATTGTATACCCTCAGGTTCTTCCACCATAAAAGGATTACTAATGTCACTAGTAATTAGGAATATATCCATTGTGATACTACCCCACAACCAAAAGAATGGTTATAATGTCATAAAAGATTAAGATGGTTAATGGCTGTTAAGGAAATGGGAAAATCCCAGGGTATACAATGATGTAATATATCTATAAATAAAATAAAAATGAATTAACTGTAATGATAAAAAAGAGAATGGTTATAATGTCAAATGATAATAAGAGTTGGTGGGGATGTGGGAAAATTGAAGTACACATTGTTTCATATCTTGCCAGTGAGAATGTAAAAGAGCAGAGTCACTTCTGAAAAGTAATTTGGCAGTTTATTAAAAAGTAAACAGAAAGTTACTGTATAGCTAGACACTCCACTCATATATCTCTATCCATATGAAAATGTATTTGCAAATAACTTGTTTGGGGATGCTCATAACAGCATTATTTATAAAAAAAATAAAAACAATTAATTGTTCATGGACTGTTAAAAGGATATACAAATTGTCATATATTCATGAATTGGAATAAAAAGTAGTGAAGTGCTGATAAATGCTAAAACATGAATGAAACACAAAAATATTCTAAGTAAAACAAGCCAGAGGTAAAAAATTATATAGTATGTATATCTGTTTATAAGAAATATCCAGAAAGGAAATCCTGCAGAGGAAGAAAATAGATGAGCAATTACCTGCAGCAGGGTTAGGACTAGGGATTGACTGCAAAGGGATCCTGGGATCTTTTGGGACTGGTCTAAAATCAGATATGGTCGTCGTTGCACAAATCTGTACATTTACTAAAAATCGTAGAAATATACACTTAAAAGTAGTGAATTGTATAGTCCATATAATAGACTATTCTAAAAAATCACTTAGTTTGGCACATAGTATTTACTTAGTAAATGCAATGCCACTTATCTTCCTCATTAAGTCAGAGAGTAGAGCTGTATTGCAGTTAAGAATTCAGCTTCTAAAGCTGATTCTGACATTTTTGCTTACTAGCTATGTGTCCTTGGGAATATTTTTAAACTTCTTAAGTCTCAGATGCTTCATTTGTAATTTGAAATTAATAATAGCTAATAGTTATGCAATATTTTTTAAAACTGAAATGAGCTTGTGTATATAAGGTCTCTTAATGCATCATATAGTGAGCCCACAATGAATGACAGCTACAGTGTTTCCAGATTTGTCACCTCCTGTTTACCCCATGTCTTTAAGAGCAATGCTTATTATAGCAGAACTTCTCTACCACTATACCTCAAACCTGGGATTTACTCTAGTTGGTTACTAGCTAAGTTAGTTTATAGACCTACAACAGAAGCTGGACTTGAAATACTGCTTGGCATTGTCTAACCATGGGTTGCTATCCACTTACATGAGTGTCATTTGGAAGTAGATAAGCAACTTTAATGACACACAATGTGTTCGACATGCAGACTCTGTGGTATGTACTTGCATTTGGAAAGCTCGCTGCCCTTTTACAGATGGTATCAAATGACTTCTATAGCATTCCTGTCAGGTGGAAGGCGATAGGAAGAAGAGAGACTCCTGTTGTAGATTAGTAAATTGATGGACAGATAATTGAGCGAGTTGCTGGAATTACATGACAAACTGACAGAAAAGGTGACTAATGGGAAGACCGCATAATGATGGTCTCACTTAAGTTAGTGATTTTATAAAAGAAGTCAAAGCTTTTCCAGGCTGTCTTTTATTCCCCCAGAGAAGTCTGGGGACACATGTGTTTTCTTTATTAAGGAAACAATCGGGGTTCTGTGAGAAGGAGCAATGGAGGTGGCAGAGTGGGTTCTGCTTGGGTTCAGGCATCAGGGAAGATCCCTCAAGGAAATATTGAAATGGAAACATCAAACGCTAGACATTATTCACTGTAGGAGGAGAGATGTGAAGGAGAGTTCCAAAAGAAGGGACAACTTGTGACCAAGATTTAAAAGAAAATATAGAGAGAAGAGCAAGTACCATTTCAGACAGCCGAGTGTGGGTCAGAGGGCAGGCTGAGTCATTTCATGAGGATATCCTAGGGTCAGCAACTCCACGGCTAGGATTTTATCCTTGGGAAGATAATCAGACAAATTTTTACTACATGCATGACAACAAAATATTGGAATAATGTAGTCCATGTTGGGCAGCAAGGAACTCTTTTTATTTTGTTTTTTATATTTTAACTTTTAGTTTATTCTTACTACATATAACCACAAAAATAATTTTTCATAAATACATAACAGATAATATGCAATATTTTGTGAGTACAATTCTTTTTTTTTTTTTTTTTTTACATCATTGTCTACCCTGGGGTTCTCTCACCACCTTATCACCTGTGAACCATCATCTTATTCTTTTGTACCCCTTCCACCAGGCAAGGAACTCTTAATAGATTTTCCCTTACTGTTTAGATTTCTTCCTTTACATTTTCCAGTCAACATTCTGATTCTATGTGTAGGAATAGACTGCTTTGTATCTGTCTTACTGGAAATTCATTGAACTTAAAATTTTCAGGTTAAAATTCTAAAGCTTGTCAATTTTTCACCTATTTGGGAAATTTTTCATTAATATTTCTTCAAAATCGTATCTAACTTTACTCTTGTTCCCATGTTGCACATATATTCACTACCAATTTCATTTTCTTCCAAGCAAAATTTGTATAATAGAGAAGAAATTAAGCAAAAATAGTTATGTCTACCCATTCTTACTTAGAGATATTATGCACAGTTTTAAAGTTAGTTCTTGGACCATTTATAATGACTGCTTTGAACTCTTTTTCTGCTAAATTCAACTTTGAAGGATAGTTTATATAGACTGCATTTTCCTCTGAAGTCTGGGTTCCACTTTCCTGTGAATTTACTTGCTTACAAATCTTTTGGTTGAGAAATCTGGATATTTTAGATATTATGTTTTAGCAACTATGAATTCTGAATTGATATTTTTCTTTTTCTTTTTTTTTCTCTGCATCTTTGTTTAGTAACTTGCATTTGCAGAGGCTGCTCCCCCATCCTGTAGTATGTGGTCACTAATGCTGCTGCCTAGCTTTTTTTGCGGTTTTTTGTTTTTCCTTTAAAGCCTAAGAGTGATCCTTTGTTTATACAGCTTAAATCAGAAAGTGTTTGCTCAGTGATTGTGTTTGAACGCTTCAAGCCAAGGAAGGCTTCCTTGGAACTGTGTGTGAGTAGAGCACACTCAAGTTCAGCTGTTTTCAAAGCTATCCTAGCTTTGACTTCCCATGTGCTCTTCCTTAGTCACCTCTGTGTATGTTCTCAGCCTCAGTATCAGCTGCCAGCATGTGAACATGGGATCCGCAGCCAGGAACATGTTTGTCTCACCCATGATAGTACCTTCAGACTAGTGGAGTCAGGAACTGTCCTGTGGGCTGCTTTAAGGATCGCCCACTGAAAACATCCTGAACACAGGCATCTCCTATCTTTCCAGTTTCAGTGAGCCCCCTTCCAAATGGCAGAGAAGTCCCTGCCTTTTAGGTTTACCAGAGCCCCCTAGAACTTACACGTCAACTAGCCTGAGAGGTGGTGGGAACAAGAGCAGTCTCAGGCAAGAGTACAAAAATTTTCCAATATTATGACCTAACATTCAGCATATTTTCAAGCACAAATGTTTCTCAGATTGGTAAAGGCTATTGATCAATTTCCAGAGTGCTTGAAACAATTGATTTTGTTAGTTTTGTCTGACTTTATGGATATGTAGAGGAAAAGACTGACTCATTTGGCCATTGCTGGAACTCAGACTACATTACATATACTCAATGGATGATTATCTACCAACTGAACAAAAATGACTTGAGTCCATTCATTGTGTTAGAAATGTTTCTGTAATAGAATATGTTGAAAAAGTAGAGTGGGTTCTGCTTGGATTCAGGCATCAGGGAAGATCCCTCAAGGAAATATTGAAGTGGAAACACCAAACACTAGACATTATTCACTGTAGGAGGAAGGATGTGATAGAGAGTTCCGAAAGGAGGAACAACTTGTGACCAAGATTTAAAAGAAAATGTAGAGAGAAGAGCAAGTACCACTTCAGACAGCTTTATTTTTAAAAATAATTTATTTATATTTAAATTTCACATCTCTGTGATCTCTGGGGTTCGCCCCACTCCCTGACTGTTCCCACCCTGTCCCCATTCTCCCTCCAGGTTGTGTGCTTCAATTTGGTTGTTGACTTGTTTTGTCTTTTCTTCATGGATTTTTGTTTATCTTTCCCATCTCCCATATAGTAGTAAAACCATTTAGTTTCTGTTTTTTTTTCTTTTTGACTTGTTTCTGCTAATATGAATTCTTCTAAGTCCATTCATGTTATCATAAAATCATCCAATTTGACATTGTTAATTGATGAGTAATATTCTATTGTGTATATATACCACATCTTTTTCATCCAATCATCTGTTTTTTGACATTTTGGTTGCTTTCATGTCCTTGCAATTATAAATAGTGCTGCAATAAACATCCAAGTACAGGTGTCCCTTTGTACCCACATTGAAGTCTCCTTTGGGTAAATTCCCAGGAGAGCAATTGAATGTAAACTGGTCCAACCTCTATGGAAAGCTGTATGGAGGGCTCTCAAATTAATCAAAATGTAACTACCATTTGACCCAGCAGATTTTTAAAATAAAAAGAAGAGTTACAATGTGTGTGAATACACACATGTGTGTTCTGTGTAGTCATGGATGCCTGGAAATTCCTTCACCAAGGAGCTAGTGCTGCTGAGATTCCAGGCAACTTTGAGTCTCTGTGTATCTTTCTGTATTGCTTGAGTATTGCACGTGCAATTTTCTTATTTTACAGTTAAAAACACATGATTGGACTCACTTGGAAAGATTAGAGAGGAAGAATGTTAGAAGAAGGGAAGGGGGAAGAAAGGGAGGATTGGAGGAAGGGAGGGAGGACTTTGTGGAACTGATAGCCTGTTTAAGGGTGGTTATTATTTGGACCAGCCTTGAATTCACACGTTTGGGCTCAGAGTCTTGACAAGAATGTCAGCCTCACAGACTACTGTTCTTTGCCATGATGATGATCCTCTTTTCTCATTAAGGGCAGGATCTGCCTGTCAAGGCTGAATCTGTACTTTGAAGTATCATCCTTTACATTTCCCTCTCTCTTAGGTCCTGCTACTTGTCTGTCACCAAGTGCCATTACCTTTTCCCTTCAACACCCTGCCTCAGCTCGCCTGTACCCAATAATCCCTTCTGCCTTTGGATCTTCAGCCCCCTTTCCTTGTATCGTTGTCAAGCCTCCTTACTGCTTGTCATGCTTTTGTGTCTACTCCTCAAATCCCAATCTACACATTCCAGTCAGTCTACTCTTTGTAAAATGTAAGTCTATGTCATCCCCCAGCCTAAAAGCTTTAAGTGGATCTTTATGAGTAAATAATGAAGTTATTAGTCTTGAACCTTGTCTTTAAGTTTTTAGTCACCTTTAGTGATTAAAGTGCTAATTCGGAAGATAACTTCATGGCCTCGAGCAAGTTACTTAACCTCAGTTTTTTTTTTTTTTTGTGACATGGGAATGAGAATAATATTTACTTGTATAATTAATAAGAAGACAAAAATGGATTTATATAGTATATATGTATAGATATGTATAGGTATATAAAGTCTATATACCTACTTACCCAAGAACAATGTCTGGTGCTCAGTACCTTTTCAATAAATGATACCTTCTCTGCCATTATTTGCCCAGTATTCTTGCTATACCATGAATTTCTAAAATACCTTGCTATAAAAAACTTCTGGGATACCAAATAATGCTGTTTTTGTTGCCTAAAATGCAAGGTGAAAACCTTGTGTCTTCGCTGTTTGAATGCATCGCTAAGTCCCGGAAATAAAAATTCCCAGATCCTTGTTCAATCTTCTCTGCTATGTTCCTGATGTCCACTATGACATACTTTCCCCTTATAGACTTGTACTGTTTTCTGAACTAGAACTCCTTTGGCTGGCTTGGATAGCAGTACCTCTTCTGATAGGCTCACAGGGTGAGTTAGCCTGAGTCTTGTTTGAAAGAATCAGGGTGCTAACAATCAACCTCTAGAAACAATGAATTATAGAAAGCATCAGTCAACATGTACCCTAAATGTAACCCTATTTTCCTTCCTGATGCTGCTGTCACCTGTCATTATGATCAGTGTAAAGACTAATGACCTGTGGGCTCTGTCATGTGGCTGCTACTTGTGTTGTTCGAGTTGGTAATGATGATACTTATCTGCTGATTTTTTTTCAGGTGATATTTACACTTTTTGAATACCCTTGGAGACTAGATGTTGTGCTGGACACTCTGAAGGCTGTTTTTTAAACAGCCGTTTTATATTTGTTTTTTAAACAAATGGTGTCATGCAAACAGTAAGATATTAAGATTGCATTTATGTGAAGTGTGCAGCATGGACAGATTTTATCAACTTTTGCACTTTTGTAATCACTGTATCAGTGTTAAAACATTTCTAGCTCCCCCTCCCACAGTTTACCTGTATCTCTTCCTAGTTCACAGCCCAGAAATGTCCAGTTCTTTTGATTGTCAGTGTTACCGTTTCTTGAACCACATATGAATGGAATGATGGCACAATAAGAATGTTCTTAATGTTATCCATAGGATCTTAGAAACTATGACTTGGACATGTTCACGATGAAACATATTTTGTATGTTTGTATGTTTTGTATGTATGTTTGATGTTTTATCATCAGATGGCTCTAATATTAGTCTTTTTCTCCACTGGATGTGGCTGACTTATACTAAATGGATTGAATTAATAAAGCTCACCTGTGTATGCATGTTCATGCCTCCTGATGGGTCAACCATGCATGTAGGCCACCAGTGGCACATGCCGCTATGAATGTGTTTCAAAGAAACAAGTTCTACCTTAGGCTAGTTGATAGAAAAGAGTGAGCTCCTATGGCATGTTTATAAAAGCATCATCAAAATTCTAAGTAAAAACCCCAAATACTTTAATATTCAAAAGTAATTTGTATTCATTCACTCCTTCTATCCTTCATTCTTTCATTCATTCTCCAATTCACTTATTCCAATTTGGGGTTGCAGGTGCCTAAGCTTAGGGCACGAGGCAAGACTCAAGCCTGGACGAGATGTCCTTCCCTCACAGCAGCAGAGTGTACTCACACACATACAGGGACGCTCACTCCTGACAACGAAGATACTCTAGGAAATAAAATATGTGTGTCTTTGGGATGTGGAAGGAACCTGTCTTCAGAAAATCCAAGCACATATGGGGAGAATGTGCACCCCCTACACAGACAGTGGTTTCAGCTGGGAATCAATTTTTTTTTCTTTTTTTCTCATCAGTGTTACAGCATCGACTGACTTAGATTAAGATGTTACTGGAGGACCAGTTGTCTCCATGTCTTTGTCTCCTGCTCTTTTGGATCAACATGTCTATGGGATTCATTCTGTGTTGTGCACAAAACATAGTTTGTTCTTTTCTGTTGACTAGAATACATCCAGTGAGCCAGACAGCATCTTAAGTGTTTTGCAGGTATTATGTCATTTAATTCTGCACCCTTCCCTGATTGAAGGATTACTCTCTTTCTTTGGCAAATAAGGTTCAGAGCAGTAAAGTGTTTTGCCTCAAATCACAGAGTTGTTCAGTAGTGGATGATCAGTTCTGGGTCCAGAACCTGAGCTGGCTGCTGAGGCCTAGGGCTTCCCATGATTTCAGAATTAGATTTAATAAGCTTGATTCCCTAATTTATACTGAAGGTCATGTGGTTATCTTCTGATTATTCACAAAGGGGTCTCTCTGGGGACTCTCATTTCATCTGAATATTCTATCAGGATTCTCTTCCCTCTTGCTTAATCATCAGGGCTTCTCACTCATGAGTTCACAGATTTGACTTGCTAACCCTCCCTGGCACCCACTCCGGCTTCTTTGGGCCTCTGCAAGAAGCTGCTTTCTAGAGTCTTGCCTGAAAGATTAAGCTGCTTAAGGATGTCTTCCTCCTCCTTCAGGAGTGTGATCTTTGAAGAAGGAATCAGAAGCAGTCCTATCTGACTGTGTGGCTACTTTCCCATTCTCAGCTTGTGGGGGTTTCTAAGGAAACGCAGCTGAAGTAGATTTTTTCTCTCTGCCTGGTGTAGTCTGTCCTCCCACCCTCCCATCTCACCATATCCCCTTGGTGATGGATGGCCCTCATCTGGGGTGAACTTGGGGGTGGGGCAGCCTTTGGCAGAGCAGAGGGGATCAACTCCAGTGGGCTATGGACAACCCAGGTCTGACCCTCAGAGCTCACAGGGGCAGCCTATAAACTCACTAGGCTTTTCTCTTTCATAAATTCATCCTCTGAAATCATATCTCCACTCTGTATAGCTTCCTTTCTAAACACAGTATTCATGCCTTCCCCCTCTGGGCTCTGAACTAATCCATTACATTTGACTAAGACATAGACAATGGGTAAATGCCCCCTTGCAGGCTGGAGAATTAAAGAGATAATCTGAGCTCTGCCTGGGTCTGTGGCTCCATGCGTGGGGTAATTGGTAAGAAGCTTTGGTTTTCCTTTCTCCATGCAAATGAGGAGAATAAGTAAAGGCAAAAAGAGATGGAGGTGAAAGCTTTCAGCATACTGACATTAGAATCACTAGGATGGGCAAATACAGCTGTTCATTGAACCCCCTCTGAGGTTGTCCCTTAGCAACTTCCCTTAAGAAAGAGCAGCATTTGCACTGATCACACAATTGAGTCCTTACTCACGATAAATCGTGCCTTGTTCATCACTGTATCCCCAGTGCCTGCAAGTGTTAGCTCAGAAAAAGCATTTAATAAATATTTCTCAAATGTTTGCAGAGTCATTAATAAGAAATGTTAAAAGGTGTTTGGTAGGGAGCATTTATAATTCAGTAAATAAAGACCATGGGTAAAGAGATGACATTAAACATTAACCCTGATGATTTTTAAGGTGCTGCCAGATTTGATTCTGCATCCCAACATCTCCGGGTTCACTTGAATCAGGATCTATGGTCTGCCTTTCACCCCGCACCAGTTTCCATGCCTGGGAACTCTCCGTTTCAAGTGCTTCCTCCTTTACAAAGTGCTCAGACAAGAGATGTCTCTGCCTAACCATACCTCTTGGGTTCAGTCACCCAAATCCAGTGACATGAACCCTGTGAACCCCCAGAGGAAGCAGTTAGATCTTCACAAAGAAGACTGTCAATTGCCATTTCCTTGTGCTGGCCTCAGCATGGCCTCTGAGAGCACAATGTACACAAAATTATAATGTTATCACACAGGCTGGTGCTCACGGCGAGGGCAGCCACTTAGGAAGGCGTGCACCAGGGGCAGGAAGGCACAAAGACCATTCTGCGACTGAAGTCACTTGTATTTATATTTTTAGCAGGGGGGGGGGCTGAAATACAATTTCAATGAAGATTGCATTATGGATTATTGCTCCAGCAAGCTTTGGCAAAGGACTAAGGAGAGCATTTCTTTTCCAAAGGGGCCTTTTTCCTCCACAGGGGTTGAGGGAAATGGGAGGAAAAGGGCTGCTGTGTCTGTTTTCTGAAGCTGACTTGGGATGCTGTAGTGATAATGTGTGACAGTTTCCTAAGCAAATATCCACCTCTCCCCTCATCTCTCTTGCTGAGTGTATGTGTGTGTGTTTGTGTTTTATCTGAACAACTCAGTCCGTTTGGTAGGCAGAGCAGATGTTGTTACTACCATTTCACACAGTGGAGACTGAAACTCAAAGAAGATATATAGTTATGTACACATAATTAGCAACTAACATTATACAGTCCAAACTCCTTCACATAGTTTACAAATCACTTGTTGTTCTGGCTCCCACTTATCTCTCAAGTCTCCTTTTGCAACACTGTTTTTCTTACTCTTCCATAGTTAGTTGCATAATCTTAAGGTATCATATTCTTTCTTACTGCTGCACTTTGCACATGCTGTTCCTTCCTTTCCAGGAAGGAACCTTCTTCATTTATTTCTTGCCTCTCCTTCCATTTCAGGTCAGATAGAAATCCTACTCTGACCTCTCAGGATTGACTCCCTGTCCTGTGTATATGATACCACATGCTCTGAGCCCATCTGTTACCTCTTTTGGCTTTCTCATTAGACTATGCTGCCTTGGTGAAAAAATGAACATCTGAAATCCTCCATTAATTCTGCAAGTGAATGGGAATAGACAATGCAGGGGGAAAATTGAAGGGTTAGACATACCTTTAGAACCTAGCTATGCTGGAAAAATACCCAGCTTGGGAAGAGCTAAGACAGCAGAATCAGCCACATCAAAGCAACTTAAGCCTTCTATCTACCGCCTACATTCTTTGACTTAAAGTGCTACCTGGGAGCAATCCCTCCCCCTCACTTGGGCCTCAATTTTCTCATCCAAAAGAAAAAAGAAGATAGTAAATAAAGTGAAATAATAGTGGTAAAGGATACTATGAGGCACAAGTAGCATTAAAATCTTCATTTATGTTTTCAACCTTCAAGCTACTAATGTTAAGCGCAAGTCACATGGTCTTATTTGTGTAAAATATAGTATGAAGCATAAAGAATGCTACCAGTCTTGAAACACCTCAAGATCTAGGACACTCAACAATCAGAAAGAAAAATACCAGTGTCATGGACAGAAGAAATTTTACTATCAGGAGGCATCGTGTTCTTTTTCAGACTGAAGAATTTGTAATGCCTCTGGAAGTGTTGGTTTGGAAGATGTTATGCTAGGGAGTCCTCATCATGAAGTCACTCACTGGGTAGATGCTGGCTGTCCCACTCTGTGGTCACACCACCTCCAACCTGTTAGGCATTGCTGTGAGATCTCCCATCTCCTGACATTCCCCCTCAAACACTGCTCCTCTGCCCTCAGGACTTTGCTCTCTGAGAACCTGTCAGCGATGCTGTTCTCCTTTATTAATTTGTTGACACTTCACTACAAACCCCACTGTTTTCTGCTTGGTGACACAAGGGTTGGGACAGGTCTGTAGTTCTTCTCTGCCTGTTGGCTCCCTTTGAGGCTATGCAAGGAAGGTGCTAGTGGGAGGGACCCTGGATCTCGTTCATTTTTGTTTGCTTTCTGTCCTTCCCAGTGTTAACCAAGCACAGGTTTCTTGACTTTGGAAATATTGACCTTTTGCCCATAGACCTTCTGTGCAGTGTAGGAGGCTTCACAGCATCCTAGTTCAGTGCTTACTAAATTCTAGGAGTATTGCAGAGCAAAAGGAGGGGCAACCTGGGATCCCCCCAAACCTGCTTGCTCTAAATAGGTTCTGCCATCCGCTGTATCAAGACAGAACATACTCTTGTGTGTAAAACTTTTAATGGGAAGGAACTTCAGTATAGTTAGTGTACAGTGCAGACAAGAGAAGGGAAAGAATAGGTAAACTAGTTTTTACACAGAGCACCCAAAGCTGCCTATCTCCTTATGGATAAATTCTTAGCTCAAAGCAGGGCCACTGAGGCCTAAAAGCTTGCCGCAAGTCTATGGCAACTTTAGGTGGCCACCATAGGAAAGGGCAAATCTAGGATGAACGGAGCAAAATCAAAATCAAAATCAAAGCTGGCATTGTCAGCCTCCCCATGGGTGTCTCATTCACAACCCTTTTAAGTGTCTCCTTCCTTGTACCAGGGACATGGGGGACAAGTCCAAGGTTGAACAGCAAGGACAGCTTCTTCACATGTCTCTCTGTTCCATGTGCTTTTCCAAGTCTTCTTGACCCTCCTATCTTCTTTCTCCCTCAGTTCAGTTGCTCCTCCCTGCCCTTACTTTACCCTTTTGTGATGTGGGGCGGAGAATCTGGAATCTTCCCTCTCCCTGGGGACCACCCTTATTATAGTAGCAAACGTCCAGTTGTGATAATTAGGCATATTTCCCAACAGTGCCTCTGTCCCCTTGGGGGGATAAATCTCCCCTGGTTTAGAATCACTTGCCTGGTGTCTAGGTATGGACACGCTTCATCTCAGAGCTGTCATTCCTTCTAGCAGCAGCTGCTTATGCCAGTCATCACATTTCACATAGATCCAGCTCATCCCCCTTTAGTTTAGCTATAGCCCTTGCTATTTGTACTTGTCTCTTTGTTTGGTTTGGGGGTGTCTGATTTGCACCGGGTTTCAAAGTCTTTATCCTTGGTTGTGACAGTGGGGTGGGGTTGCTATGGGGAAATTCTGTGGAGTTGGTTAGAGAACCAGTGATTCTTTAGGTTCACCAGAATGCAGGGAGCATGGAAGGAAATCAGGGAGGTAAGGCTGCAAAGTTAAGTCAGATTTAGATTTTTGACACTCTGAGCAGGTTAACCAATATATGTAATATTTGTTGGGCAAGTCCAGTGTTTAAAGGTGCCATATCACCGGATTCCACTTTGGGTAGGAACCCCCCAAGTACTGGAGGAGAGACTGGTGGTGGAGGCCATTCAGGAGAAGCTGTGTGCTATGAAAACTGACATATGAGCTAACACAAAGAGCAAGGTGCCTGCATTTCTGGACATGAGATACTCGAGGACGTGGACTCTTGGAAGAAGATGAATATTCCATGCTGTTGACAATGGAAAGGGAAAGGAGGGTAGAAAAATAGATATGTAACGACTATCCCAGGTTGAATGGTTCAGCTTCAACTTTTTATTATTATTAAATTTTAAAAATCTAATTATAGGAGTTTTTCAGAATTTGATAAATTTTCTAAAGTATAAAAATAACAAAACAAATCTATCTTGTCTTTTAAGTGTGGAATCCAACTGGTTCTGCTCCAGGAGGGAGGGTGCGTCCATTACAATTCTTGAAAGAAAGAAAACAACAGCACTCTGGGTGTGACCTGCATATTATCATCTTTTAAATGCAGATAATGACATCAGCTTTCCTTTATGTTCCAGGGTTCATTGAAGATCAGATAAAATGAAGGGCACAGAAGTACTTTGTAAATCATTAAGTTTTCAAAATGCTTCCAACAAGCATGTATTGAAAATATCCCATCTGAGAGAGACAGAGGCAATCACTTGGGACACAGTCATGAATAAGACCTGTCCTCTTTCCTCTGAATCTAGAGATGGACAGATGAGATTTGACAAAGATACCATGCCAAAGAAGAAAGTTCACACCATTGACAGGAATTTGTCACGAATACTACATTTAGTAAGGTGGATTTTGTGACTAGTGGTTTGAATTTTTCTAGAATATTCAGGGAGGCAATGGCATATGGCAGAAGACACTAAGCTTTGGAGACAGGAAAGGTTGTGAAAACTCAATCTCTGCCAGTGAATGACTGTAAATGACAAGTCACCTGTATTCTCATCATAATAATTCTCATATTGTTATGACATAAATCTTGACATAAGTCCTAAGATGAAAGATTACTGGCATCTCTATACCAGTCAACAAATGTTAGGGTTCAGACTATAACATTCTGAGCCCTATGTGGTGAACATTTACTGAGAATAATCTGAGAAATGGGCAATATTATCTTTCATGGTCATAATCATGAATGGTTGTTTCATCGAGGAGGAGGAGGAAATAGGAACTAATATGTATAGCATAGAAACGCTACATATTAGGCATGACAATTGTTAAGAAAATGACTATTTTGTTTAATCCCAAAGATAACCTGTGTGATAGCATTCTCCCCATTTTACAGATGAGGCAACTGAGAGGCAGAGGTGGTTATACATGTCCCTAAAGTAGAAAGGTAGTTCTTAGAAAAGTTGTCTCTGAGGAAGCCTTGTACTTCCCATGGCAACAGGACATTTTGTTTCTCCAATGGCTTTACGAGGGGTGTCACTGGGATATTTCTCATACCTCTGCCTCTGACGTGGCAGTGGTGAAGTAGAGTATCTCAGCAGGCACATGTTTACCCAAGAACAAGTCCGTGATGAAAATCTACCTTGCAGAACAGAGGTGGAGGGTGTTCCTCTATGGGCACCAGAGAATTTTCCTTCCTGCATGTATTGTTCCAGTGCATCCCTGGGTAACATGAAAATGGGCAGAAAGGTACTGATTTTACACTCCTGGCCTGATACATCTGATTTTGTCTTTTCCTTTCAAGCCCTTCTACATGGTGTGATTCTTATCTGGAATCCGTCTTGCTCCTTGTACCTTTGCAGGTCCTGTTCTTTCTGTCTGTGACTGTTTCTCACTTCTCTGAAGGACACCTTGCTACTTAAATGCAGCTTAAGAAGCCCATCCCCCCAAAAAAAACAAACAAACAAACAAAAAAAAACTGTTGCTCCCTTTGCTCAGTTGTTACTTCCCATACTCTTCCTTTGTACTGTTTATCCTACTCTAATTACCTGTGTGCTTTGTTTGTTTCTTTCTTCCTAGATGGGCTTTCTGGGGAAGGGCTACAGATGACTTCCATCCTTCACGATGTAGCAGATGCTTTCCACATAGTAGGAATGCTGGAACTGTGAGCTAAGTGAATGCATTCATGAGTGATTGAGCTGAGAAGGAGCTGTTCTGCCTAGTAGTGCTGTTTGGGGGCAGCCACTGCTTAGAAAGCCTTTGAGGCAATTACATTCGCTTCTGTAAAAATCAAGAGAATTGCTATTGCTGGGCTGGCTTAAAACGCTGAGCAAGGCTATGGTCTTCTTATCAAAGAGTTGATGTATTATCTTTTGGCTTGTTTGGTGCAGCGAAGCAGGCACCCACTCTGTTCCCTCTTTTTCTTAACTTTGCTTGTATTTTTATTTTACCTGAAGGCAAATTCACTGCTTTGGAGAGTGAGTTTAAGAGAAAACCCCTCTGGGCAATTTGCCACATTTTATCTGTGTTTCTTTTCCCACTGTAGTCCATCATGGAGCTATTTTTGGTAAAGTACTTCTAGGGATAGAGAGTGGGAGGTAGCTTAACTGTGAATAAAAAATGGAAAAGAGTTATGCTTTTTCTTTGCTCATTGGGGATGCTTTCTTAACTGGCATTCTTTAGATTGGCCATTGTTTGGGGGGTTTTGTAGCATCACTTAAGTTGTGGGTCTATCATTTGGTGGGGTATCATTTAATAAGGTTAAAATCTAAGCCCTCATCTTTTCTGGAGCAGGAAGGTATGAGAGACTTGAAGAGATAAAGGGAATTGATAAGGTTGCTATGGGAACCAGGCAGAAGACCGATCATTTTGACCCTGAACAGGAACCAGGACCAGGACACATCTGTATCAAAGTTAAATGCCCAAGACCAGATATTCCAGCACTAAGGACTCCAAACCAACTCCCCTTTCATGAAAAGTCTGAGAAACAGATTACAAAATGGGTTACAAATCGGGTCACAAATCCTTCTCACACAGACTCTCCTGTCTGGTCAGCTGCTTCTCTTAGCAGTGTATTTCAACAACTCCCCCTTTTCTGTTCTCCATTTTTGTCTCTCCTGAATTCTTTCACTCCTGCCCCCTGGCCTCACCCTGATCTTCTCCCCACAACATGATCTGGATCCTTACAGGTTTGAGGAGTGCTATGCACTAAATGTGTTCTCCCCACCCCAATTTATATGTTGAAACTCTATTCTTCAGAGGTGAAGATGTTAGAAGGCAGGGCTTTAGCAAGGTGCTTAAGCCAAGAGGGTTCTAACCCTCATGAGTAGGATTGAGGCCCTTGTAAAAGAGGCTGCGGAGTTCCCTAATCTCTTGTGCCCTATGAGGCTACAGTGGGAGATTTGAGAGCCTGAAGAGGTCCTCAGACAGCCATACTAAAGTTGTTTGGAGAGGTGTTGTGTTTAAAGAGCAGAGTCCCTGGGCTAATTCTGGGAAAAGTTTAATCAGAGCTCCCCTTCTAGTGGAATGCAGTGAGTTCTTCCATAATACAGAGGTGTTAGTTATATTAAAAAGATAGGTTTTTGCAAGGACATGGAAGCAACCAAAATGTCCAAAAACAGATGACTGAATGAAAAAGATGTGGGTTTCAATGGAATATTACTCATCAATTAAAAATGACAAATTGGATGATCTTATGATAATATGGATGGACTTAGAGGAATTCATGTTAGCAGAAACAAGTCAAAAAGAAAAAAACAGAAACCAAATGGTTTCACTACTATATGGGACATGGGAAAGATAAACAAAAATCCATGAAGTCAAAACAAGCCAACAACCAAATTGAAGTACACAACCTGGGGGGTGGGTGGTGGGACAGGGTGGGATGGTCAGGGAGGGGGGGTGCGCCCTAGAGATTACAGGGATGTGAAATGTATATATAAATAAATTATTAATAAATAAATAAGATGTTTTTTTTTATAAAAGGGAAGGAAAGACTAAAGAACACTTTCATAGACACAAGTGAGCAAAAGAAATGGCTTGGAAAGAGACACATTTGTAAGTAACCTGCATAGTGGGGGTAGGGGATAGAGTGGGGGCCAGGAGAACTGTTGCACTGTGCCAGTGCAGACAGTACACTGACACAGTCTTCCTCTCTTTGGGAGGGGCTCTCTCCTTTGTGGAGCTGTTATATTTTATTAACCTAATTAACCAGGTGGAATCTGAAAGGACAGGAGGAGATTATAAGGACCAGTGATTCTCTATAATGACCCTCAATTTCCTTATCTGCACCTCGGGTCTGAGACTCCCATACTTTCCAGCAGTCTGATAGCCGTTATCACCTGTATCACTGAAGGATTTTTTATTTCTATAGCTGGTTTAATGCCTCTGTTAATCATTGTTACATCCACCTCTTAGTGGTGACCAGTCAAGTCTTAATGATGTCTCTTTTCCAAGTTTTCTGTTCTTATCCTCCATCTGATCCTACATTCTGATCTTGGACTTCTACTTACAGAACCGCGAGAAATAAATTTGTTGCTTGTAAGTAACCCAGTGTGATATTTTGTTGTATTAGTGTGACCAGACTAAGCATGAAGGTCCAGAAATTACTAAGCGAAGTCAGGCACCCCGGAGTTGAAATCTGGACCCTGCAACTTCCCAACTATTAAGCATGTGTAAGTTATTAGCCTCTCTGAGGTTATTCCTTCATCTATCAAATAGGGATCCCACCACTGTTTCACATGAATACTTAAGGCAGGGATGAAGCATTTAAAATGTAGAAAGCCTTTAACAAATGGAACATATGGAGTCATGACTCCAATTTTTGAGTAACTCTAAATATTTACCCTGAAGAGTGTTTCACCTTTCCTTATGACTGACTGAAAGCATTTCTGGTGAGCAACTAAGTATCACTATAAAAGGAACTGTTTCTGTTTCTAGCATTCTTTGCTAATTACTTTGATTTCAAAATAAAAGTGCAGTATTTTAAAATTAATCCTTATTTATCAGAAGACAGCAAACACGATGATGGGGCAGGGTGGAAGGGGAGAGAAGAGGAGCAGAAAGTGGCCTTTGTGAAAACTCTCTCTGATCACTTCACTCTCAATCACACATAGCAGGGTGTGTGTGTGTGCAAGTGTGCAGCTATTAGTTTCAAGACCCTCTTCTACTTAATGCTCCATAGGTGCCATTTTTCCCTGGGGAACTGCCTGAGCCCTGATGGGACCTGAGGATGACTCTTGTCAAATTTAGGATCCAAAACCCTGTATGAACCCAGTTTAGTATTCAGGAAATATATTGATAGCAGCTGCTGTCAGGGTAACGATCACCAAGGATGATCGTTGATGGCTTCCTTCCTTCAATGTGTAGGCTCCTAAACAGTAAAAAAATAGCACCTTCCCTCTATCACCACCCATTTGTAAGACAAAGAAGGTCTTTCTTCTCTCCCTGGATAATCTCCTTGATCTCTCCTAACCATAATTATGTGATGATAATCAGTACCTATATGCTTCCTTCTTGGAAGTAGTTGCTATTAAAATCTCTTGCTCACATTCATTTAGTTATCAAACTTGAAATACTAGGTGCTATCTGCTTGTTAGTGGGGAGAATGTGGGGCACCTCAGGACCCCCAAATCTGCCTGTTCTAAATGGGTTCTGCCGTCTGCCACATCAAGACAAAGCATAGTTTTAGTGCACAAGACCTTCAATAGAAAAGAACTATAATATAATTAGTGTGCAATAGAGAGATGAAGAAGAACGTAGTTTAAATAGTTTCCCCATAAAGCACCTGAAGTTACCTGTCCACTTGTGGGTAAATGTCAACCAAATAGGTTTGGCCAAAAGCAGGGACACTGAAACCTAAAAGCTTGCCCCAAGTCTAAGGCACCTTTTGTTATATGGAAGGAAAAGAGCAAACTCAAAATATCAGTCAATATAACAACTGCCATTATTAGCCTCCTCACAGGTCTCTCATCTGTCTGTCTCTTCCAAGTGTTTCCTTCCATATTTCCCAAGTTCCTAGTACAATTCCAAAGCCAAGAAGTAAGCATGGCTTTATCACATGTCTCTGCTCCATGTGCTTTCTCAAGTCTTCTCTTCCCAGTCTTCTTCTGGGCTTTTTGTCTTTTCCTCACTGCTCAGCTCCACCCTTCCTTGGATGAGGCAGGGAACCTGGAACCTCCTCTTTCTATAGGGAGTACACTGTTACTTGCTGATCAGAGAGTCATACACAAAGAGGCAAAATACATTTAGTTAGTGAGACATGCTATGAGGAAAGTAAGAGCATTGACATAATGGGGGGCAATGAGGCCAGGTTGTTACCGTTGTAGGGGAAGAACTGTCTAAGGAAGGGACATGTGAGCCAAGACCCAATTGACAAGGAGAAATAGTAGTGTAGAGGGGAAGCAGGACTTTTCACCCTGAGACAAGAGACTATGGTCTGCTTGATAATGGGGTGGAGGCTTAGTAGCTTAAATGTCAAGTGCAAGGGAGAAAGGTAGCAAATGAAGTGAGAGAGGTAGAAGACATGGAAGTCAAATCATGTAGGACCTTGAGATCATAGTACAGAGGTCAGGTTGCAGATAACCACTGATAGGTTTACACAGGGGAACAGTATCACTTGATGTCAACTTTGAAAGGATCACTCCATGGCAAACTTTCCAGCCTCAGTGGTCCTGCTTTGAGCAAACCCTGCTTGCCCGAGTTGAGAGTGTAAGAGAAGGAGGCCAGCTAAGGATAAAGTGGTAACTCTGAGATAGGCAGTGCCCAGTGGGCTAAGGTCTGCATTCCTAGTGATGGTGGGAGGGGCTTACAAAGAGTAGGTCAGGCCACAGAAAAGCATTTCAGAGAACAAAAGCAGCAAAATAAAAGTCATGAGGAAAAGACAAAACAGGCTGAGCACCAAACTGAAGCACACAACAATGGACAGAAGGGAAAGGGGGAGGGGGGAAGGGGGGGGTAAATCCCTGGGATTGCAAAGATGTGAAATTTACATACAAATAAAAAATTATTAAAAAAAAAAAGCAATGGCTTTCTATGGCACTATGAACTTAGGTTTGTTGTTGCTTTTCTCTCCTCTATTGCCTCCTCCTCCCCCTGCCCACAGTTCTTAGTAAAAGAACGATCATGAACTCTGGGTCTGTGTTACCCAAGTTCCTGCTGCATAAGACCTGGATTGTAATTCCCACCCCTCCGTTTCCTCAGCTTTACTGTAGACTTAATAGTGATGCCTGGTTCTTCTAGGCTGGCACATCAAATGCTAAAGTATTTGTGAATTTATCTAGCATGCAGCAGACCCTCCACAAAAATCATCTGGTTTTGATTCTGGATCATCTCCAGCCCTCTGCCTTTCTAGACTGAGATTGTCAGATGCCAGATGTTTCAGCTTAAACTCCATGTCTTATGTCAGTGCAAACAAACATAACCAGGAGGAGGTAGGTAAATTGGGTGTTCTGTTTCCCTCCTTGCTAGATAGTGACTTTGGATAAACCCCAATCCCTCTCTGAATCTCAATTTCTCATCTATAAAATGAAGAAATAGAGTTAGATAGGCAAGACATAGGATAGTGACATGACTTTAAGTCACATCATATAAACTTTAATAACAGCAACCATCAGTTATGGAACATCACAAGGAATCAAGGTGCTCTAAGCCTTATATGCACATCATACTAATCTGTAAGACAGTTCTGCGGAAGGACTACTCCTCTTGTCCCCATTTTACAGATGAGAAACTGAGGCTACATGTGGAAACATCATGTCTTGCTGATAATTGCAGTCAGATTCTGCGTTGCTCTATTCAACAGAACTCTTTGGGAGTTTCAGATGTGCCAGGCACTGTGCAGCATGCTGCAGCTACTATTATGGACCTTGCCTTCAGAAAGCTCAGCATCTGGAAATCGTGGGAAGGTGTAACAGTCTGGTCATTGTATCCTCTGCAGGAGGATCGTGTGAAGGGAAAGTCTGCAGTGGCAGTCTTTGGCATGTGATGCTGATTTGTTGTTGGTTTGTTGTTGCAGTACAATGTGGCTATAGTGAATTTAGCAAATAGAAAAGGTCTCCATCTCCTGTCTGCACTCTCATGCTCCAGACTAAGTCTTTGCCACCTCAGTGACAATTGTTTTGTTTCTATTTATGTTCTTATTTCCCATCTTCACAATTTTCCCTCCGTTTTTCCCTCCCTGTGTTAATTAGAAAAGGAAAGTTCAATTAGCTACAAGAAGCTCTATCTGCAGAGGAGGCAGGCTGAAATAACAAGAGCCACGATTTTTTGTGGGTCTGTGAATGCCAAAGGGACAATCTGTCTTGGAACTGGGAATTGGGACACTTGGGTTCTCATGCAGGTAACTGCTGCTGGGTGACCCTGAGCCTGTCATTCAACCTAATTGAATCTGAATTTCTTTCTTCTAAGATGCTGTTCATGCTAGCAGCATTGAGCTACTTCATGGGTTTATATCTTAGATTTACCATTTGCTGGTTATGTGACCTAGTACAAGTAACTTGACCTCAGTTTTCACTTATGTAAACTGAGGACATACATGAGGGTTATGAAGATTAACTCAAATAATCCATGTTAGTTGCTTGGCACAGTGCCTGGTGTAACATAAGCACTACATAATTCTTAGCGATTAGTAATGACTGTGCTGACTAACTGACTTAATGGTTGTAGAAGCATTTTATAAACTGTAAAGCCCCATGCAAATGTTAGTTATTATTTTGGTGGTGATTGTTGCTTTGAAATAAGAGAAAAAGGAATTTTTGATCATCTTTACTGGTCAATTCATTTTTTAAAAATTGTTTTTTATATTTATCTTCCTCAATAACATGCTATTAATATTATATGAACTCCTTCTAGCGCATTATTGTTCCAGAATCTGGGGCATCAAAGGCCATTCCATGCCTTTATATACACAGAAATGGGAAATCAGCCAAAAGGCTGTGTAATTTCATTTTACCCTTTGCTTCCTTCATTGAACTTGGTAGTTCACATCTAAATGAACTGAGTGACTGAGCTTTGAATTCTTTCATCAATAGCTCTGGCAAGCTGGTATACATTGTGATTTAAAATGCACTGACCATCCTTAAAGAAATAAAATGCAGCTAAACAGAAGGAAGGAATTACATGGGGGAAAAAGTAAGGACAAGAAAAAAAAAGGTCTAGCAAGACATCACTCTATTTGAGTGATTACAATCTGGTTGTGTGAAAAAATACATACATAGATACAGTATACTCTTTGGGGGAAAACCTTGTTCCCTGATGGGTCTGGGTCAGGGGACTGTTATTTTTGTTTTGGAGTTAGAAGTCTTGTGAGGGTAAGTAAGTAAAGGGAACCCCTTTGTAAAGCTGATATTAGAGAAAAATAATAATAATAATAATTTTAATATAGTTATTTCAGGCTCTTATTCTAGGTAGTTTCTATGTTCTAGGGAGCAGAATTTTGACCTTTCGTATATTGGATCCATACAATGATAAGCACCAATATTGTCTGGGCCTCCATCCTGCTAGTCTGTCTGTCAAACAGTTTCAGATACAAATAGAGGTCTCAGAACTGTCCATCCAAATATCTTCCTTAAGAAAAAAACTGGCAAGAAGCATTCTAGAAATGTCTCCAAGACAAAGCAGCTATCAGCTGATTTAGAATGAATACCTGCTGTTTTCTGGAATGATCTTTGAAACATTTTTGCTGTTTTAAGCTGCATTAATGGGGCAGAAAGTTGACCAGGTTCCTGTGTACAGTTTGTCTCTATACTTGAGGGAATGCTTTCTTGTCTTTCACCTGTGGATTATAATAGCAGTATAGTAAGGGTCATATCATTGAAACAATTCCTTTCAACAAACACCTATCAAAGGCCTACTGTGTGTAGAAGGTATATTGCTACTATATTCTGTTCCAACATTGCTACTCTATTTTGTTCCTACATTTGAAGCAGAGACCCCTTAACTTGGCATGCAAAAGAATTTCCTGGAGAACCTTGTCAAAACTCAGATTGCTAGACCCATTTCCAGAACTTCTGATTCAATAGTTCTGGTTGAGGGTTAGTAAGCACTTTATTTTCAACAAATTCCTAGGTGGTGCTGAAACTCCAGGGCCAGGGATGTCACTGAGAGCTATTTCCCATGGAGAGTCTGCAGAGTCTTAAAATTCACACTGGGGCTGAGTAAAATGGGCACACCAAGAAAGGTTCTGGGAGTCATGGGAAGGGAGCATTTCCCACACAGTGGCACAATCAGAAAGGTGGCAAGAGGTAAGAACATGAGAAGAAATTAGGCAAGTGGTAAAAGGTAGAGAAAGAAGTTTCTTTGGAATATAGCAGGTTAGAGACACAGAAAAAAAAAGATGTTATAAGGTTACCTGCTCTTTCTCTTCTTTCCTGACTCAGAGGAATGAAGGAAGCAAAGGGTTAGATCCAAGGAAATCTCTGCATTTGTATTAAAAGCTCCAATTCTGCTCTCATGTGGGCCAGGAATGAGACCACAATATAATGGCAGTGCCCATCTTCCCCAGATCAAGGATGAAGAAACTCCATTTCCTACAGAAACAAAAACACCATCACTCAGTCCCCCAGGGAACCTCAAAGAAATTAAAAATGGAATTAACAGTTCATCTGGAAACCCTCTTTTTAAAAATCATATGCTTAGCTCACTGTTCCATGAAAACTGTTTCTGAAATACCAGCTTAATGCTCCTGACATCATATTCCTGTTTCATCCTGTCTGACTGAGGGACAAAGGGCAGCCAATTGTCAGGGTCTAAATGAGGCGTGGCTGTGGCTTGAGAGGAGAGACAAAGAGGATGAGGACATCACCCCTGCCCTGCCGCAGACAAACCAACTGTGTGAAAGGGGTGGCCTCACCTCTTTGGTAAGGGGTGGAAGCAAAAGAGGGGACTCCTCTTTTGGCAATAGCATTGACTTATGAAGGTTAGTTGACATTTAGACAGATGAGGGGGGAAGGGGGAGACAACATGAGCGAAGGTTTTGTGATCTGACTCCGTACCCACATTTTGAGAACTGAGTGGAGGTGCACCTGATGGAGTTGCATGAAATCAGGTAGAAATGCTCACTGCAGAAAGATGGTGGCCAATAGCTTTCTCCAGTTCAAACAGATTATCTGTGATTCTCTCAATGTGCCTCTGCACATTGGCTGCCTAGAACACCCCTCCACTACCCTTCCATGCCACTCCAGTGACATGCTGCTGCTCTCCTACTGTGCCTTCTATTTCCTTCTAGTATTGTGCTTCATATTGGAATAATCCATATAGAGGTCTCTTTTACTAATGATTTTTCTTTTATTCAATCATTCATTTAATGAATACATGCTGAGATCTTGTCATGCAGGAAGTTCTTTAGACCTTGGGGATGTATGACAAACATTGTTTTCTTCATATATTTCTAGGCAAGTAGAAGAGATGTGTTTAAATAGATAGATCCTAAAATGGGTATATAATTAGATAATTTTTTTCTTAGCACTCCTGTCAACTCCTGAATGAGGCTAGTGGGGAAGCCAGAGGAGGGCATGTAATCAAAAAGAAGAGCATGAGCCAAAGGAAATAGTTCCATTTAGTTCATGGTACTTTGCTGCTTCCAAATTTTAAAAGATTTTCCCATCTTGTTGTTCAAGATGATGGAGGGAGATAAACACAGCAAGCATCAGTGCTTTGCACACATGTGAATACCTGATCGTGGCACTGCTTCTTACAAGCTCGGCTAAATTGGATAATTCCCTTTGGTGACAGTGCTAAGGATACAGTTGTGACACTGATGACTGCACTGCAGAACACTCAGGGAAGCCAGAGAGTGTAGTTCTTTGGTTGAGTCTCATGTGACTCAACTAGCTTTACTAGAGAAAGACCTTGGAGGTGAAGGGAATGGAGCTCCCCATTGTTAAATGTTGGCAAACAGGACAATGAATTTTTGGGTTTATGATCAGAGTAGTGGTATAGTGGACCTTGGTGTGCAAAATATGCCGTAAGAGATGGAGCCTCTGTTTAAGGAAATTCTAACAACTAATGATGAGTGAAAGACAATGAAGGTGTTTCAAGGAGCCCATCATAAAGATAAGAGGTCTTAAATAATACCATGTCTGTTTACTCAGCATCTGCTATACACTGGCCTTTTTATATCTATCTGTTCACTTAGTTTCCATGATATCCCTGTAAATTAGTATTAGCACCATTTTATATATAAGCATGAACACAATTAAATCACTTGCCCAAGGTCACACATCTAAGTAGCAGTCTGGTCAGGTTTAATTCCAATTAAGTTAATAAAAAAGCTTAGACTTTCCACAGACCTCACATAATATGCTCAGTAAAGTGTTTAGTAAGTGTCACAAATGATAGAACAATTTTTTATCATGTTTGCAATGGGGAATCCCTAACAATCATGAGCAGAGGGGGACATGATGAAATCATGGTTTTGACAGAAGAATCTCAAGGTGATGTGCTGAATGAATGAGAGGTTTCCATGTTCTGCTTTCTACCCATAAAATGTAATGACATGGAGGTAGCCTGTTCTATGATGACAGTCTGTTATAGAAATCTCACTGAGAGAAAAGTTCCAAATGACACACTTATGGTGGAACACAAAGGGAAATATATCCCCATGAAGACATTCCAGAGCAAGTACATATAACATCCATTATCCCATACACCTGTCTATCCACCCATTCACCCAACCAGTCATTGATCCAACCCTTTAGTATCTTCCACATTCTTCTCCCTTTTTCTTTCTCATTATCACCATGCCAGTCGCATTCTTATTTCTTCTTTCCTCAAGGATCCTCTTAAACAGTATCCACTTAAACATTCTTCTTCCTTCATGTTTTCATACTTTTAACCACCCGATTGAGTGTCTTGAAAGCAGGAATTTTCCATGTCAACATCAAGTCTCTGCTTAAAAACTTCCAGTGGCCCCTCATGGCTCACAAGTTAAGAACAGGTGCCACATGACTGTACTTATTGTGAACATAAAATAGAAAAAATGTGGAAATAGGTAATTGATGCTGAAATATTTAAGAATGGATAAATGTAACTGGGGCAAAATTTTGCTACAATTTTCAATTATATTTTATTAAGTAAAGCAATAATGTTTGATGTGGAATCCTTTTTCTATCCATTTCTAAACTAGAACTACATGTAGGTTCTGTCTCCCAAATGTAATACTATCTGTCAGAGGCTGCCAGCTGAGACAGGATAGGACTTATGGCTGTGAAATGAAGAAAACTTCGTTTTACTATCTTATCTGGCTTCAAAACACTAAAGACAAAATGAACATAACAAATGTCCAGAGAGCAAAAAGCAGCTTCTCCATTCCCCCAATATTTACCTTAGAAAACATTCCTTAAAACTTACCAACAATGTATGGGTAAACACCCTGCCCACGATTATCTCACAAGAACTAATGTTTTACCCAAATTTTATTACCTTAACTATTAGTCTTCCCTAGTTAATTAGTGGTAAAACATTCTCTTGGCCACCTATTTTTCCCTTTGCCTATAAAAGGCCTAGTAATTTACCTTAAAGTTGTTACCAGGCATGCTTCTAATAGCCCACAGTCTTTGATTGTGTCAATCTCTCTTGTTCATCTTTTCTTGCAATTCTCCGCCTGGCTCTTTACACTATCACCTTTCTAGAATGCATAGCTCACGTGCATATGTGTATCAACTTAGACCTACCTGCCTCTGCAAGCACTTCAACCTGAAAATGATGGCAAGTCAAAGCCCTGGTCAATCTTCCTCTCATCTGACATGCTGCTTTTTTACTTCTCATGCTAGGATATGCATAGAACTTTTGTTCAGATTTAGTCTACATTGTGTCTAGAGGTGAGAAGTTGCTGCTAGAATGGGGAGAAAACTTACTGTTCCTTGGGATCTAGTTTTGAATCTGGTTTATAGTAGGTACTTAGCTAGGCCTGGCTAAAAGGGTGGATGGGTGGATGGGTGGAGGGATGGATGGATGGGTGGATGGATGGATGACTGGATGACTGGCTGGATGAATGGATGAGTGGATGAATGGATGGGTGGCTCAGTGAATGGAAGGTGAATGAATGAACTGTGATGGATAAATATTAATAAATGCTCACTCTTGGGTTCAGTTAAAAAGTTTAGAAGCAGAGTAATGGTGTGTGTAATAGATTAGCAAGCAGGGACACAGTCTCCTGGTCAGACTTTGTTTTTCTTTTCCTGTGTGATCATAGGGAATTTATTTAAAATACTGAGGACCCCTTTTCTTAATCTGTAAGAAAAATGGACTTAGATGAGATGATATAATATGACCTTGTAAGATTATAGTCTGTGTTTTGTGACTGTGGAGTAGGATATATATCAGCATGTATTTTCTTTTATTGGTCTTAAAAAGTAGTTATCAACACAAGTGATATCATCTAGTATTTCTCTTTCTCCTTCTAACCCTTTCCAGTTCTATCCATATAGTTATATATAACAATATTTCATCTTAAAATAGCTTGTAGTATTTCATAATGCATATGTATCACATCTTCTTAATCCACTCCTCTCATTAAAAATCTAGGTTGTTTCCATAATTTCGGTGTTGTTCATAATGCTGGAATAAACAAAGGAGTGCATATATCTCTTCAAATTTTTGCATCTTTCAGATAGATTGCTGGATCATAAGGTAGAACTATTTTAAAATTTTTGAGAAACCTCCATATTGTTTTCCACGGGCATTTACTAGTCTACATTTACTAGTAGGACAGGCTGGGGAAAATATAGAAAGAAAGGAAGAGAGCCAGTGGGATGTGGTAGAGGATTATAGGTTCTATGATGTGAAAATAGTGTTATACCATATGTTTGAAGAGGCATGAACCTATACTCCCAAATTATATACCAGGTTATAAATCACTTTTTTTAAATAATATAAATTTTTATTGAATAAGTTCTGTTTACATTTGCCTTTTGGGTGTTCCTCCCCCCTCCCCCACTCCATTCCCCTGGTCTCTCTGTCTCTTCTTCCACTGCCATTTATTGATTTTTAGTCCCTTGGGTTCTTCCTTTTCTTTCCTGCAGCAATGTTCTTTTGTCCAGTGTGGACGTGGTTTCCTGGGACACAGTGGCCTGTGCTTAGTTTTCCAAGTGTCTTTTTGCTGCCAGTTCACATATGATTGTGTTCTTTCAGTGCTTCTTCCTTCTTTCTGGTCTGCTGTTCCGGCCCATCTTCTGTCATATTTTGCTCCTTCTTTGTTTTATAATTCTGGTTGCTGGCATTGGGAGTGTTTCTCTCGGCCAAAGTTTGTGCACCAATTTTTTTGATCGAGATAGGCCCTGGCAGATGGTTGGTCCGGTTCGTAGTGGGGCCACTGCCCGTCTGTGGCTTTCCTCACCCCCTAAAGTGGGAGAATCCTTTGATCATGCTGAAGGCATCTCTGAACGGGAAATTCCATTCCCATCATTGTAGATCACAGTGGTTGTATTTCTGAGGTAGTTTGTCTCTATAATCAGTCTTAGAGTCCTGTGTCCCATGGATCTGATATGTTCGTTGTTCCGGAGTACTTCTTTGTTTTTCCCCTCTGTATTCGTGTGCAACTGCTGTTGAATCACTGACAGTTGCTTCTGGTGAGGGTTGACTAGATTTGGAGAAGACCAGAGGGATTGACCCCTACTACCCACTACCACCCACCAGCCCCCCCATCACACACACACAGCCCACTCATCTGGCAGGGGGCACAGCAGCATGGTTGAACCAGGCGTGTGGGTGGGGCTACCCCTGCCTTCCCTGGCCACCTTGTGATATGGTGACCAGGGGGCACCAGCTGCTCCCCACCGCCTTGGCAGGTGGCAGAGCCCCCCCTACCTTGCACTTCCTGAACTCTGAAAGGAGTGCGGCAGTCTGGATGGCTGGGGCCTCAGCACCCTGCAGCATGGCTGAACCGGGCTATGTAACGGGTTATAAATATTCTTACCTCAGTAAAAATAATATTACAGTAAAAATAGCAGTTATCAATTTATGATTGTTGTTCTTCTTGGAGATAACAGTAGATAATTGCACACTGTCCTAATTCTCAGTTTGGTGTGCCTCCTACCCAACTGTCCTTTCTGTCCTAAGCCAGTTCTCTACACTCTCATCATCCTGAAGGTCATGGCAAGTTCTGATTTGTCAACCATAGCTGGTCAAGTAGCTTAGTTTTAGTGGAAATAGCTCAGACTTTTGGTCATACGTTAAAATTAAATTCTGAGTTCACTGCTTATTTGTGAGTGTTAGGAAGTTACTAATTTCTCAGGCCTACTTGCCTGTCAAATGGTGTCAGCAAATGACTCATAGTGAGGATTAAGGAGAATCGCTTTGTCAGAGAAGTTATCTGTCTTGATAATTCTGATAAATAGAAATACACCCCCCCTCCCCTCTGGTCTGCACAGGGAAGCTACCAGTTGCCTTGTAGATGTTCAGAAAGCACTTGTTGAATCAAATGGATTTGAATTCCATCCAGCCTCTGGGTTTGACTTGTTTCACAGCTAATGCTTTCAATCTATCACCAGAAGAATAGGAAATGCAAATGTGAAATTCTGGAAACAGCTTCCACATGTTATAAATCCAGTATTTTGAGAGCATGGCTGTGCATAGTGAGCTCAGCTTTTTTTGCTGTGTGCCCCAATATTAATGCAGCCCTGGGTAATATTGGGAGGCCCCCAGACACCAACCTTACTAGGACCTAATCAACTGTAGATATTCAGCCAGTGGGGGCTGGGCAAGCATGTATATAGAAGCTGTGTGGAAAGAAGCCCCAGCCCCAGAATGAGTTGTATATTAATCACACTAAAAGATTTGGGAAGTAAAATGGGCAGCTAGTGGTAAGGGTGCCTCTGGCATCAGCAATCTCCTTGCTTAGGTTGCTCACCTGCTCACCTTAATTCCAGAAGAACCGCTCCTCCTTTGATTACCAGAAAGTAGGGATCTTCTGTTTTGTTTTGTTTTTTTCTGGCATCAAATGTGCATGCAGCCTTCTGTGTTTTCTTTCCCTTCAGTAAACACTTTGTTGCAGTGACCCAGACATCCTTGACTGGTCTTGGGTGGTGCTGATGCTCCTGCCATCTAGCCCTGCATTTTACACATGAGCAAACTGAGCCTCAGAGAATGGCCCATGTCATGTAAGGGAATTGGCAGCAGAGCTAGTGTTACAACCCAGAGGTCTTGACTCCCAGTCTCAACATCCCTCAGCTTTCTACAACTTAGGACCATCTTTCCAGAGGCCGGGGGTAGAAACTGAAATATGCCAAAGTACTTCTCAGCCACCCTAGATGTCTCCTGTGGATCCCTTAACAAAATACCCACCTTTCATAATCCCTTTGATTTGACACAGTCTTCCCCAGAGGCTGTTCATCGGGAACTCTTATAAAACAAAAGGGGGTTAACCAAATTTTCAATGGATTGAAAATCCTTGCAAAAATGGGTTTCCTTTTTCAGATTTACAGTGCACGGGAGCTGGACAGAGGGGTTCTCCTCAGTGAAGAAATCATAGTTAACTTAGTTAAACGTTGCATCTTAGATTGATTTAGCTACAAAGCCTTTCTCTTTCTAGTTCTCACTCTTGATCCTCAGCAGGACAGGTTTACATTGCATGCTTCAGGAAAAGCTAGTTAAAACACTGACTTCCTTCACTGATAGAAATATTTACTCTAGAGAGGTCATGACTACAGAACTTCAGTTTCTATAACTCACATTCATTATTACTTCTGATCTTGCAATAATCTTATCACTGAAATGTTACGTTACATTGTCCTCAACAAAAAGCCAGACTGATATTTTATGGGACTGGAGATGGGAGATGAGATTGGGATATGTGTTTCAGAAAATTTACCTTGTAGTCTCCCATCTCGTGTTTTCCCACCTCATGTTTTTCCAGGCCTTCCCTCTACAGGAAGCTAGCTTCCTCAGGCCCCCTCTACAAGCTAGTACTTCTGCCTCCTAAGTTTTGATTCAATGGTAGACTGTCACTTTCTATCCTCCCTTGTTTGACAGAGGACAGTGGGGCTTAGAGGAGTTATATGTGGAGGGTCACATAGCTCATCCACCATGGAGCTGAAAGAAGAGGCCAAAGGTTCTGAAAAGTCAGCTGAGAATGAGGACCCCGTGTGCACTGAAACAGCCTAGAAAGAAGTACAGAGAATGAAGAAGGTGGGGGGCAGTGCTGAGAAATCCCAATGATGAAATTGGTATGTGTGGTATGTTGTCACACTTGAAGAACTGGGAGGTAAAATGGGCAGTTAGTGGTGAGGGAGCTTATAGTTCTGTGAAGAATTGTGCTTTGTGATGCCACCAGTCCGTCTGCCCTTCTGTCATACCTGGCAAGGTTACTGATAGCTATAGAAGGGTCAAAGTAGAATATATGGGAACTTGATAGAATAATGTATGCTAAGTTGGAGGTTCTTCATTTGCCCAGGTTCTTCATTTGACTTCATTTATTTGAAAATCACTTGAGAACTTTGGATGAAGATAAAAGGTCTCTGAGCAACTAAAGGAGATCAATCAACTACTCAATTACTAAATAAATGAATCAATGAAAGATAAATGTATGAAACACAGGCCTTTAGAAGCTTGCTGGTGAGAGAATTTTCCCATTTTCCAGGCAATTAGAACCAAGGAGGGAGAGGCAAATATAGGAACATAAGATTGGGTAAGGTTGGCTAAGGTCCTTTGATTGGCTAAGGTTCAAATGAAAATTAGGGGTACTGTAGGCTCTCTGGGCAAAGGCATCAAACATCACATAAGTCAGAATAGGCATTAGGAAGGGAGTCCTTGAGCATTTGTTTTCAAATGGGGTTTAAAAGGATGAATAGAAGTCAGTTAGGCCACGGAGAAAGTAAGTTAAGGAAATACAGCTTTCGTAGAAAAATACAGAGCATTGTATAGCATGGTGTTAATCAGGCAGGGGTGTAACAGTCATGGTGGAGAAAGAAAGCAATCTTGAAACTGAGATAATAGTCATACAATTAACCAGAGAACTATTAGGTGTCAGACTAGTTTATTTCCCAAACCATAATAGCTCAGATGCCCAGGATCAAAGAAAAAAGGCATATTTAGTTTTTAAGAAACAGCAATTAATGATGGTTTGCCAGTTTGTGTGTAGCTTAAATGTTCCCAACAAAACGTAGACTAATGGGGACAAATAGAAATCCTACTAATAGCTTTGAATTGAGGGCAATGAAAATGGGCTAACATGATCTAGATCTCACAGCGTAGGAAAGTCAGAACTGCTATCCAGGTTATGTTACTCCGCCTTAATTATGTCATCACCTAGGACAGGAACAGCTATTCCAGTTTTTTGTTAGGCTCCAAACCCACTGGGTCAGTTTAACCAGAAGTATGCTGAATGACTTCATCTAGACCATGTCTTCATCATGGCTGGTGATACACACATGCAGTTCTATATCCTGTATGGTTTACCCTGACCAAGAACCACTGCTGGGGAGAGAACTGCAAGAAACCTAGATGTCCCTTCCAGAGGTGACTTTGAAAGTTGGATATGTGCTTCTCATGCAGACTGCGTGCAGATCCTTCCAGAACCCTACCTGCATAGTAGGAGGGGAGAAAAAAACAATTCATTTTCACAGGGGAGAAGAAAATTTAGATTCTTGGTAACTTTAAATTATATAATACCATGTTATCAATGATAGTTGTCATGTTATACATTAGTTCCTTAGGCTTCATTTATCTCATAGCTGAAAGTTTGTACACTCTTACCAACCTCTCTCTATTCTTCTCTCCCCTAGCCCCTGGCATCCATTTTTCTACCCTGCTTCTATGAGTTAATTTCTCTCTCTTAGCTTCCATATATAAGTAATAATATACAGTTTTTATCTTCCTCTGGCAAACTTATTTCACCTTACATACAGTAATCCATATGAATCCATGTTGTTGCAAAGAGCAGGATATCCTTTCTCAAGGCTGAAAACTTTTTCCACTTTCTCTATAGACCACATATTCTTTATCCAGTTCTCAGTGGATGGAAAAATAGGTTATTTACATATATTTGTTAATGTGAATAATGTGACAATGAGTCAAGAGTGCAGCTATCATTTTCATATCCTGCCTTTGCAAAAGAATGAAGGTAGGTGCCTATAAGAGACAAATCAAAATGAATGAAAGATTTTGAATATAAATCCTGAAATCATAAAACTCTTAGGTGAAAATATAAGAGGTGAGTTCCTTGACAATGGCCATGCCAATGACTTTTTGGATGTATTGCCAAAAGCAAGAAACAAACAAAAATAGACAAGTCACTTGAAGACTTTCCAAATTAGAAGCTATGAAATTGCTGTGTTTTACATTCTCAGTGCTCTGGAAGGCTCATGGGTTCAAGCTGAGTCTCAAAGGTCTTTTCCCTGCCCTCAAGCTATGGGGAGTCCAGACAATGGGTTTATTTTCTGGAGTTTGAGAAATATTGGGTGCTGATGTGTTCCCCTTTTCATTTCCTGTTACCCACATAGGAATCTTGACCCTGGCACAGTGAAGGGGAACAGCAGGGCAGCCATGCCAAATAGGTCCTTTGAGGTTTTTTTTTTTTTTTCCTTTCTGTATAGCAAATTCTGTGGGAAAAGGCCCGAGGGCTTCATCCTATGACCAAATCAATTCAATGCTTGAAATCCTTTTCATAGAGACACAGAATATTAAAGGATGGAAGTCCAATGTTGTGTGAGCAGCCCAGCACTGTCTCTCCCCTGGTAATAGCCTGTCTCCTCCTTTCCCTGATAGAGATTATTTTAGATTATTTGCTGATCTCCCCACAATTTGGTTTGGTAGCTCTGTCATGAGCAGTCTCTCCTCTTTGTGATCCTGCATTTTTAATGTTCCCAGCTGTACAACAGGCTATGTGCGCCTGACCCAAGGACCTCATGGAGATCTGTAGAAGAGAATTTACTTCAAGTTCTATGAAAAGCATGAAATGATATATTAATAGTATTATTCTGTTTTACTATCACCATCATTGCATCCTAGTCATATAAACTTTTTAAAGAATGAAAACATATAAACCAGGAATTGACCTTAAACCAAGACAAAATATATTGAATTTTGAATGAGAGTAAATCAAACCTATATATTCCCAATTAAAATACAAACAACTAAGCAAAATCCAATCAACTCAAATAACCCAGGTCAAGTAGGACTGACCCTCTGTGCTGTTTGTTTCAAGACCATTGAATTTCTCTTAAATGGAATTTGATCAAGTTAATACTTCATCTAACACAAGCCCCTAATAAAATACTTCATTTGATAAGGTTTTAAATTTTTTTCCATATCAAACATAAGTACATCAGAAAAATTAGAAGACCAGGTCTTGAATATCCCTTGATTCAAATATAGTAGTAATCATAGTAGTAGTAGTATTACTACTACTGATGGTAATGATCATGATGATGATAAGTCTAGTACCAGATCTGTTATCATCATGTTGTCTGCCTTATATGATAGCAATAATTATGTCTTTTCTAACTGCTTAGTATATTACTAATGACTAGTGAGTGATCTCACTTAAACATCAGGTTATGAAGCTGTGAAAAAGATGTCAGTATTATTCTTATTTTATAGGAAGAGAAAGTAAGACTCAGAGAGGAAAAAAACTCTTGCTTGAGCACACACAGATAACAAGTACCAGTTTGCATATGACTCCACAGTTCAAAATTTTAAACTATTTTATGAGACTGCTTTCTTGTGTAAAATATAAGAAGATAGTACAGAGAAATCAAGTGCCTAGTATTTAATAAGGTATCTTGTGGTACTAAATATCTAGATCATTGCCTAAAATTAATCAGTGATACTCAAATTCATAAATAATAGACATTTCAATATTATTCAGGTAGATATGTGTCCTGGAAAGTTATAAATTTATATACAGGTAGCTCATCATCTTTAGCAGCATATGGCCCCTAACTCAGTGAAATATGATCCATTGTTGCAGCAGATGTTGATAAGGATGATTAGATTTTTTTAAACCATATTTAAGGAAGCCAGGATGAAAATAGCATTTTGTAGAGATAATGCTATTATTGTGAAAGGTCACTTTCTGGAGTAATGGTATTTAAATCTAGAATTGTTCATTTCTGTATGAGTTTATGAATCTGGATAAAAAAGACATTGTATAGCTCAGATGTAGAAATCAAAGAGACTATATTTTCTGAGAGTAACTTGTACAGTTTGCCTCCCCCATACTTTTTATTTGCATCCCAAAGATCATTGCTACAGGGCTACAATAAGATGTTACACACACATTTTTACATATATATATTATATATATATATATGCACTCATACATCTATCTACATATGTATATACATAGTAACTGAGATCCTGAGATGACAAGTTACTATGAAAACCTAGATGTTTGCACTATATATTTTAAAATAGTGTATGACATTTCTACCATTCATATCATGCTTATGACACTGTCTTCCCTCAAAGTTGTGTGTGTGTATGTGTGTGTGTGTGTTTGCACATGACTTCATGTAGCAGAGTAGGGGAACGTGGTAGACCTGAGTACAAACCCTGCCCTGCCCTTATTATATTAACTGAATCTCCTTGAGCAGTTTGTTTGACCTGACTGACCTCCTAAAGTGGGTTAATCACAGTTTTGGAGGGACTGTTATCCTAAGAAAAGTTCCCATACCTCCACAGAGAAGGGAGCCTCCCTTTCATACCGGGGAAAGAAAACTAGGAGCAGTTGCTGTCTCTCTGCTGGTTCTGTCATGCCCACCACAGGACTAAAGATGCCCTACCTGCTTATTTAGTAGCAGTGGGAATCATCTTTGAGTGTGGACATTCCCTCTTGTATCTGCTTGCTTACTGGACTATGTGGCCTCACTTACCTTTATGCAGAATGTTCTTCTGTCTGCAGGGGAGGCAGGGGGGGGGGAGTCATTGGAAGTTTGATTCTGGTTGCATACTAATATTTTCTCAATTAAGCTTCAGTAATAAAGCTGAGAGTTGACATTTGTTTTTTTGATTTCTCTTTCTCTCTCTCTATATATATATACATGGTTTTAACATCCTACTTTATTTTTTCAGTGTAGAATTTCTCCCTTCAGATACAGTCACCATAGTTTTCCACCACCAAAGTACTCACAGTTCTATACCATTTTCCACTGTGCTCTTCTCTCCCCCTCACCCTATTCTCTACCCTCCTCCTCCCCTCTTGGATGTCTCAGATTAAAATTTGCTTTTCCAGGGTTGATCTTACAGTTTGTCTTTGATCTTTTGTTTGGTTTCTCTGGATTCCACATATAAGTGAAACCATCTGGTATTTATCTTTCTCCTTCTGGCTCATTTCACTTAGAATAATCCCTTCCAATTCCATCCATGCCATGTAGTGTTAGTTTATCTTTTTTGGTTGCTGAATAGTATTCCATTGTGTGTGCATACCTCATCTTTTCGATCCATTCATCTGTTCTGGGACAGCTGTTTCCATATTGTGGCATTTGTAAGTGCTGCTATGAACATAAGAGTGCAGGTTTTCTTTGTTTGTATTCTTTGGACAGATACCTAGGAGTGGAATTGCTGGGTGATTTGATCTATTTTTAGTATTTTGAGCAATCATCTCACTTCTTTTCATACAAATGCTAACTCTTCTACATATAAAAAAATGAATAAATACATACATACATGCATACATGCACCTGATTGTTTGATCTCTATTTGTCTTCTGCACTGATCTCAACTGGTTGTGATGTGGGAGTATGTCACAAAGTGATCATCCTCAAACTCCAGCACTTCACAGGACTGATGCAATGGATAAAATGAGAGCATGGAAATTGAGACTCTAGGTCAGTGTGTGACACACAGAAGATATATCATGACCACCAGATTTTTGATGTCCTCTCCCACAGTACTATGATCTCAGCATGGCCCAACCTCTCTCTTATGAGTGTTTCTGTCCTTTGACTCCCCCATTCCTTGGCACAAAGTCCCAGACATGGGCTGAATAAGACCTTTAGGAACCAGACAGTGCTTGGCCAATCAGTCCAATTTTCTGATGGGAAATGTGAGGACCAGAGATGCTCAATACTTTGCCTGAGATCACACAGCTAATAAAGGCACACCAAGCTCTAAGCAGGTCTTGTCACTACACACAGCATGATTTCACAGAACAAAGGGGAACTATATCTTCTATAGAGGGTAAATTACAAGGCTGCCTAAAACCTGAGAGCTTTGTCAAGGTAAAATGTTTCCATTTTGATTGAAGAACAAGAGAGTTCCCAAAATACTTTTCTTTTGACCTACTTAGCTATTATTCATCTTCCTCCCACCCCTGCCCCCATCACCAATTGCTTTGCTTGGAAAATCCTATTACAGTTTATCATTCTATCTGTGGCTCTCTTTTTAAAGATGTTTTCAGGTGGAGTAGGAACTTAAGAAGGCACTCCTCAGCAAGGCTCTGAGAAGCGATGAGACATATTACACCTGGACCTTACCTCTCCAAATATCTTGATGTGTCCTTATCCACTCAGAGAAACACAACTAAGGACAGTGGAAGAATAATGGGCACTTTTCCATCTTTATGAAGTCCTTTCTCTGTGGGCCTAAGTGATGTCATAGTGATTACTTACCCTTGTGGTTACCAATCAGAGGTCAGCTCTAAAGAGAGATCATGGACATAACTGAGTGTGTATAATTCTTCCTGCCTGGGAAGGAATTCTGCTATGAAGACATGAACTCATTCACTTTAAGACTATCAGAGAAACAGGAGAAAGACTGACATTTCTATTTTCACTTTATATATGGGGAAGCGGAATGAAGAAATTTTAAGATGTTCTCATTTCTTCCATTTACTGCGCTGTTCTTTTTTCCTGGAGAGTTTTTTGCCACCGTATTTTCCTGCAAAGTTTATTCTTCAAAATCATCTCCTTGACGAAACTTATTCCTTCCTCAATATCAATCTATCAATCTCAATATCAGTGCTATCAATACAATATTTTGTGGTTACATCTCGTGAAATGTTAAAGCTGTTTTTCTGTGTAACCATTTGTATATCTCTTCCTTTTAGAAATGCATTAGTCTTTAATAAATATATTCCCCAAAATGCTATCATTCCCATTATATAGGTAAAATCAAGATGCTCAGAGAGGTGACATGATTTAAGATCACTGGCCAGTAAATGATGGGGCCAATTCTTGAATGGAGAGAGGTTTTTCTCTGTCTTGGGGTGAAGTTGCTTTTTTTTTTTAGCAACAAATGACTCAGACATGAATATGAATTTTGGGTTTAGTGATAACTAAATACTAACTTTGATTGATAAAATGCTTTAGAATGAGCAAACCATATCTCATAAATATCACCTCATTTGCTCTTTATAGCAGAGCTGCGAAGTAGAGCTTGTTCTACACTTTCAAAATACTCTGCTGTACAGCTAATGAATGAAGGCTCGAGGAAAGCGATTGCTGCTATTTTGCAATGTTAGCAATTTGCAGGAAATTAAACCTACATCATTAATTCCAAATCCCTTACCCATTTTGCCACAATTAATTCAGGTCCACAGTTGGTTTAACATGCATTCAGGACAGAATCTCCAAATAAACACATTGCACATAATCCTTAGAAAACCAAGACATTCTTTTTAGTTCTGCCATCAGACATTTCCTGTGTCAGTGGGGTGGAGGTGGGGTAGCAGGGTGAAGAGTGCTACACTCCAACGTCAGGTGAGGGAGAATCCTGACCTCAATATGTGCTTAAAAACAATTGTTTGACTTCCATGTATTTATGTTACATGACTCAGTGCTATACTTCTCAAACTTTTTCTTTTTCTTCCAACATATACACATCTGGTAAGAAGAATTCAGTAATATATGTAATTCCCCATGTTCTCATTTAAATGACCCCTTTTTTGGCAAAAGAACAAGGAAGGGAGCGAGAAGGATGTTATTAGGAGAAAGCAAAATCACTTAATTTTGAATAGTGTTTTTTTTTTTTTTTTTACCAAGTTTAGGAGCTTCTGATGCTTGTCTCAACTTATTGGGACACACCTGTGCCATGTGTCATGATAGTAAAAACTAGAAAGTTAGCTACAACAAGTCTCTGTCTTCAAGAAGGTCATGGTTGGGTGACATAGCAGACATTGATGTCATACAAGATGGACTGTCTTAGACTAGAATTCTCGTGTAGCCAATGCAAAGGAGCAAGATGTTTCATACTTGAGAAAATCAAGCAATGATTTTGATAAATGATCAAAAAGATCTTGATAGAAAACTGAATTCTTAAATTGAATCTTTAGTCATGAGCAATGTTTCATAGTAAGAGAAATAGAGAAAGAAGATGGGAACATTGCGAACACAACATTTTCTGTGAGACCTCGGGGGGAATGTTAAATCACCCTGTTACAACCACAATGGACATTTTGCAAGAAGGAGGTGGGAAATGAAGTCTGAAAAAGTAGGTAGCACTTGAGAGCCATGCTTCTGTGTTTGTATGTGACTCTACAAGTAACAGGACTATTGCAGACTTGGAGCAGGTATGTGACACAATCCAGCTCATGGTTTTGAAAGATTACTCTGGCAGCTCTGATCCTATTGTGGCAATGATCATAACCTGACAAAGAACTGTGTGGTTCGAAGTAGAGAACTAGAGTGCTAGCTGATGAGCTGAAAAAAAAAATCAAAGATCTCATTTTCTTACTTATGTCAAGTCAAATAAATGGAGCCAGATAAACGTGGAAAATATCGAGATAGTAGCAAAATTGCCTGGAAGCAGAATGTTTTTCAGAGTCCCTAATGAGGTGTCAGTGAACCTAACGAGATGAAACTCCCTACCCTACACCTAGTTTCTCATGCTGTCCTTTTCATCCAGTCATAATTAAGTTGTGAAATTGGAATTATATCCTATCATTAAAGACAGAGGCCAACTCTGCATGGCTCTTGCTTTTCTAGAGAAGGTAACTCAGAAAAGTACCATCTTCTATTGCTTCTTCTCCCACTTAGGCTTCTCCTGATATGGCTGCAGATGATGGCGTTAATGCTTTCTATTTTGTTGAAGGAGGGCCACCTGGCTCTTCTTCATTGATTTTACTATTGAGTTCCATCATTCTTAGTTAGGAATTATTAGGCAGCTGAAGTTGAAAGGAAAATGTCAGTCTTTTCAGTGCATTGGCTTGTTAACAGGAGAGTAAAGTGGGCAAGGTGAGAAGTATTCACTGAGAGCCAAATGCTTTGTGGTATCTTCAAGCTATGTGGGTGCTCCTTTGATTTTTCTCAGGGTGTTATTGTGAGTAGGATGCTGCCTCCAACTATGTGGGTGCTCCTGTGATTCTCTCAGGGTATTATTGTGAGGAGGATGCCACCTCAAACTCTGTGGGTGCTCCTGTGATTCTCCCAGGGTGTTATTGTGAAAAGGATGCCACCTCAAGCTATGTCGTTCCCTCAGGGTTTTATTGTGAGAAGAATACATATTTCCATTTCTAAATATGTGGAAACTGAGGCTTACTGAGGTCATAGGACTTGCATAAGTTCTACCAGCCTTACTCCAGTCCCATGCTTTGCCTTCTCTCCTGTAAATAAAAGTGGTGACAACATTTGTGTGCAAATAGGGTCCCCAGAATAGAGACCTCAGTCCACCAGCTACCCCTCCATGCACTTTGCTCTCCTATGGGGAGAACTTTGAAGGAGCTCCTTATTATTCACTCTTTATTATGAGTAAGGTAATTGTGATTCAGAGTCTAGCAACTTAATCACAAATGACAAAGCTCGGAAGCTCAGCTTCCACTTCACTGTACTGCCTTTCCAGTCGAAAGCCATATAATACAAAATGCCCCTTCTGAAGGATGAGGTCAGTAAGAATCATTTCAAATTGTGGGGCCAGTTGGCAGTGTAAGAAAGGTATTCGTAAGATGAGCCCATTTCCCCCAAATACCGATGATATGGAATGTGCCTGGGTGTGGGGAGGAAGTTAAGGACAAGGGGCAGCAGCATCAGTCTGGATCCCAGAGGAACAACCATGATAATGAACTCACTAGGTAAGTACAAACATCATATCCCTTTCTCTGTAGGACTATTGACATAAACTTAGAGAACAAAGTCATAGAGCAATGACTAGAAATGGGATTGCCCCAGAAAGGGCACTGCCTTGGACGCTCCACTGCCCCATTGTCTGATGGCCTGCTCCCCATGGGGGCCGACTCTAGCCCCATCTCTGTTGCAGCATGCCAGGGGAATGACCCTCTGCCTCTCTAAGAGCAAGCCTAGCTGCCAGGGACTCAGGCCTGCAGGTCAGGCCTGTTCTGTCCACCGGAGCTAGCCTGGCATAACATGCAAATTAGGTCTGTGATTCCTATTTGAAATCTTAGGGGAAGATGTGTATCAGAAATTGAGACTGTGTCAGGCCTGAGAATACCAATAACATATATATATATATATATGCTATTGGTATATATATATACTATAATATATATGGTATATATTATATATATATATATATATATATATATATATATTTTGTAACCCCCAGGAGCTTAGAGCAGTGTTCACAATCAAATACATTAATATTCCTATGGTAAAATATATAGTGAATAAATGTAGGGTGAACAGACACTATAAAAGGTATTCAATTCATGTCAGTTTGTGCCCCTCAGTTAGTTTAAATCAGTTTAGATTTGCTGCCCAAATGAGTACATATACACACACGCAGAGTTTGGTGTCAGAGCTTTTTGGATTTTATTATTCAGATAATAGGTCACAAATAAATATTTGCTTAATGCCCTCTGCTTCTAAATTAGATGCTTTCATAGACTAAGTGTCTATGATATGCCTAGTGCTGCAGTGAACAGTTTACAAACATTTGCTACACAAAACCTCAGCACCCATGATGAGTAAGTGCAACTTTCTGCATTTAGCTGTCTAGAGTGGCACTCTGCAATTGGCAGCCACATATGGCTATTTATATTTAGATTAATTTAATATAAATTAAAATATACATTTCCTGGGTCAAGAACTTGACAGCTGCCAGTGGCTAAGACTATACTGGATGAGCCACGTATGCCTGCCACACTGGACTGCACAGAACATTTCCATCAGAGCAGAAGGTTCTATTGGACAGCCCTGGTCTGCAGGCTCTATGGTGTGGTAAACAGGAGTATAGGTTCTGCAGCTGCACTGCATGGCATCAACATTTCATTATACATTAACTTATACATGAACAAATTCCTTTACCACTTACCTCAGTTTCTCATCTGTAGAAAAAAGGACAAAAACAGTGTCTACTATATTGTTGTAAGGAATAAATGAATACAAAGAGCAGTGTCTGGTGTGACATTATCTCCTAAGTGTCACCTCTCTTGATTATTATTGGAGATGGGGAGATCAAGGCACAAACTTCCTGATCCCTGATTTTAAGGTGAATGAGCTGCAGAATCTCCAGACAGGTGCCTTGCTATCTTTGGTCTTGCATTGTTGAGTGGGTGAAAGAATGAACAGGTTGAAGGGTGACCTAGAAGTCAGTGGAAAGGAGCAGTTGTGGGATATCAGGATCTTGAGGGTCAGGTTCAGACATAGAAACCCACAGTGAACATGGTTCATTGATTCCTCAGACCAAGACTCAATTCATATCTTTTATTTCCACTTTGTTCCATTTCCCTGTTTCTAATCTTAATTTTTTAAAATCAGCCATAAGTAGGCTATTGTAAAGCATCGAACCTGCTGTCAGGACTATATATTGGAGATAATATGTTGAAGCTTCATTGATTCTCTTTGACAGCGGTCGAAATAGAAATGGAGTGGAGCTGCTGCCTCAGAGTAACTCAGGAAGGCATTGGCTCACTCAGGAGAGAGGTGTGCTCCCGCCAGAGTGTGGAGGTTAGATCGGAGCAGCAGCTGGTATGGAAGGAGATGACAGTGCCATGGCAGTTCTTCTAGGTGTTGAGCCCAGTGCCATGTGGTTTAGTTTCAGTCCTGAACCATACACAGGTAACCAAATCATATCACTTAAGCTTTTTGCAGTGTGAGTAATCTGATCTGTCTCCTTCACATACTGTGGTGAAGGCCACATGCCAACCAGATTAATGTGCTGGTTAATTGTAAAGCACTGAGCATATGTAAGTTATTTACTAGTACAGGTGATGCCTTTCTTCTGGTAGAAAGGGAAGCCTCTGAGCTTTGGGAGAGCAAATAGATGTAACAGTTGGGCATTAATAACTGACTGTTTATTAAATGATAGTCATCATTTTTGTGTTAGTGGCAAAAAATGTTGTAACATATATGTCATTAATATCATTAATTGGTGAATGACCATCTTTAAGGAGAAATGAGTCCCTTTTGGAGGCTTACTGAATTGAAGACTTAGAGGCCTACTATGAAGGCATTATCCTTCAGTGGTCCTTTGTCTTTTTTGTACATTTTGACTGTCCCTCTTAAAAGTTTCTAATTTTTATTTTATCAAACAATGAAAATTATGTGATTATACCCCATAGCCCCATCCCTGACCTCCAGGAAGCTCATGACTTAATTTAATATTCGGTTGTACTTGTCACCTTATTCTTGATGCTGTTTTCAGAATAAAGAATTTAATTATGGAATGAGATAATAGGAAGAAATAAGTAGAGATTGAAGTCTAGCTTATTTATTTTATAGAAGATGAGACTGAAAATCTGGAGAGATTAAGAGGATGCTCATGGAGAGAGGGGGGCAATTGGTGGTAGAACTAGGACTGTCTCTGATTGGGAATCACTGTCTGATTCACAGCCAATTCATCAGCTAAGTCTTAATCAAAAGTTATTTGGTGAGCATTGAAGCTGATCAAAAGAGTTAAATGACTATAGTATATATTGGAAGACCTTGATGTACCATCAAACCTTAGACAAGACTTTCCTAGTGGGACCTTAATAATTAAGGCCCTGACCACTGAGATACCTCAGTAGTACAGTGGTGCTACCATAGCACCAAATCATGGTGACAAACTAGCAAATATAATTTGATTTTCTCTATCTAGAGAGAAACCTGGGTATAAGACAGTTGTTAGCATTGGGTCAAATGAACAAGGATACCTCCAGGGACTTAGAATCTTTCTTTCTACCTCTTATTCCCAATATGGCTGCCTCAGTGCCAGAGAACATATCACTTGCAGAAAGGAAAATTAAGATAAAAGCTAACACTAAGGCTTTTCCAGAATCCTTTCAGCAGATTTCTTCTATTTAATTGTTAATTATTATCTGTTCACATGTAATTTCAAGGGAGATTGGGAAACTGAGTATTTTAACTTTTCTAACCTCTATCATATGAATGATTTTAATAATCAGCAGATCACAGACATAGACCAATCACAATGGATGACAACTAAGAGCATTGGCACAGTAGTAACAATACATGTTGTCCAACATCAGTCTTTCCTATTATGGAGGCTAACCAGCAGGAAGAGCATTAAAAATGGATATTCATTGAGTTTCAATAATGTCTGCTGTTGTATAGGATTCTATATCAGAGCCAGCAAGAGATCTGTAGTAAATATTTTAAGCTTTATGGCTTTATGCTCTTCTTGTAACTACTCTGCCATCATTGTGCACCAACAACTGTAAACAATATATAAATGAATGGGTGTGGCCATGGTCCAATAAAACTTTATGGAAAAAGGCAGTAAAGCAGGCTTAGACTATAGTTTTCTGACCCCTATTCTATATCCATCTCTACATTAATGATGTTCTGGAAGTGTGACTGGAATGACAGGAGTTGGTTACATCTCACTCTTTCTCTCTGGATAAACTCAAATGGGCACTACCTATTTGTAGACAGATTTTCCTGCTCTAATGGTTATTTCTTTCTCTGTCAACCTTCACTTATCTTCTATGAATAACAACATGGAAATTCAGCCTATGTCTCCGTCTGGGTGGATCTGTCCTGTATTTCCCAAATGTTATCATCTTGAACAGTCATAGTGCTTGGGCAAGTCAATAAAATAATGATTGTAAAAGTGCTTTGTCATCTCCAAAGTGGTACTTGAAATCTCCTACTGAGAACAGTCTTCTTATCTGCAGATGCTCCCCATGCTTCAAGGACCTTCTATACTTTCCAAGGACTGTTCAGATTTGCTGGAATCACATCTGCCCCCTTTGAGTGCAGCTTAGCTTTCCTTCAGCAGCACCATCTGCTCAGGGAGTGTATTAATTACCCCGATAGGGTCATTGAAGTGAGCTCACTCTTAAGACCACTTCCCTTCCTGGGATTCCAGTACACAAACACAGACCCACACTCATCCACTCTCACTTAACAGTTTTTGCCTCCTGTGCCTCAGTCTTTGACAATAGACACTTTATGAGTGGGTGATGCAGTCAAAAATCTAGGACTACTAGCCAAAGGCAACCTATGCAGGGCTGATGCTGGTTATAGTGCCGTCGTTTCAGGTGGAAGAGTTAGGAAAGCATGTCATTCATGTGGGTACCTCAGCCCACTGTATTGCCCAAACTGGAATCCTTGGCATCATCTCTAACACGCCCTTCTGTCATGTACCTTCCAGTCAATTAACAACTTGGTGTTTTCTGACCATAACACCACCCAACCCTACTTCTTGCAGAGTCCTCCTTTATGCCTCATTCTTAATCTGGTCATCCGTTTCTCAAGATGCATTTCCTGACTTCCTACTTTTATTTGGGATAGCCCTCCTCAGTGTCAGGATAGCATCTCACAGCACTAATCCTACTGTATTGCATTTGTCTTCTTTTCCCACCAGGCGGGGGGAGGGGAGGAGTTGTGAGTTGTGAGAATAGGGGATATGAATATCTTTCATGCCAGGCCCAGTTGTTATTTAACTGGAAGTCGATCACCATTTCATCCATTCTTCTGCTCACAAGTAGAACCATATCTCAGTATAGTAACTTATCCCAATTCTTAAGAATTTCAGGGGAAAATGTTCCACATTTCAAAAGTTTCTGTTCTCTGGTTGGAATATCAAATTTAGATATATGACCTGTTTGGGGGATCATACCAGATATCAGAAACACATGCATTAATCATTTATCTGGCTGGTTGGGAATTTTAGTAAACATAATTAAAAAAACAGTTGTATTTAGTTATTCATTCAGCAAACAATTACTGAGAACCTACTATGTACTGATCATAGATTTGGACCTGTGAATTTCAAATGATATGACATGTCAGGCAAATTTGCTAAGATCATAACAAAGGTCCCATTTAATCTTTAGCACATGTTTGTGAGGTCCCTATTGTCTCCATTCTACAGAAGGGAAAATTGTCTGAGAAAGACTCTGGGTCGCACACAGGACTTGGAAAAGTATATCTGTTTTCAAGGTTCTTAGAGTTTCTCGGTAAACACTCATTGAGGCATTCATTCATTCACTCATCCGTTCCTTAACAAAGTATTTAGTGAGTGTCTGCTTTATGCTCAGTTCCATGTAGACTCCTGGGATATAGCTCTGACCAAAGCAGACAGAGGCTTTGCTCTTATGAAATCTTCAGTACTCCATAGAGGAAATAGATGATCAGTAAGTAGATACATGTGTGGAAACCCTGGTATAAGAAAAAGAGTGACTGGCATCAGGTGGAGGTGATGCTTGAGCTGAGGTCAACAAGGGGATAAGTTATGTGTTAATAAGAGGACAGTGCTTGATGGACAGAGAAAACAATAGGTGCCAGGGCACTGAGTCTACAGGACAAGAAGAGTGGGCACAAGTGGCATGAAATAGTCAGGAGGTAGGGTGGGTCCAGATTTATGTAGGGTTTGTTAGGCTATTATAAAATATTTGGATTTATTCTAAGAGTCATTACTGCAGTATTTAAGCCATTGAGAGCTGGGCATAGCTTTTTATAAACTTCTGGCTGCTTTGCAGAGAAACAATTACCATGAAATCAAGTGGGGAAGATTGGAGATCAGCTAGGAGTAAGTGAGAGATAGAAGGAGAGGGAGGGGGGAGAAGGAGGAGAGAAGAGGTAGGGAGGGAGCAAGGGGGAGAGAGGCCGGAGGGAGAGAGATAGAGAGAATGGGAGTGAGTGAAGGGTAGAGTAGGATTAGGGCAGCTAAGTAGATATCAGTAGATATGGACAGGAATAGACAGATCTAGCTAGAACTAGAGAAACAGGACTCCATGAGATTAGCAAGGCAGGTGGTAATAAAAGGTCCTACTGCACATTTGGACATTGAATCATCCATCCTCTGACTCAGGGTTTCCCAAAATGTGTTCCAAGAAATCACCATTTCCTGTGGGATATTAAAAGTTGTGCTTGGGGGAAAAAAAAAGATCAAGTTCATTTTTGATAGAATAAAAATAAAGTCCAGAAATGCTGTATCCTGGGCTGCAGAGTGACAATGAATAAATAGTGTGTTCAAAAAGTTCTGGGAACTCATTAATAAGGATCTCAATTTAACTATAATGTCGCTTTTCTCAAGTTTATTTGATCCCAGAACATCTTGTGCTGTACTAGTTCCATGGAGAAGGTTTAGTGAAACATAATGATCTAGAACAACATTCTTTTTTCATTCACAACAATATGGTAACCAGAGAGGGGAAGTGATGTGTCTATGATCACACAACTGAAAAGCAGAGTCTTGCAGAAATCATAGCATCTTCTTTGACATAAAATTCACCACTTCTTCTACCCTAGGGTGCTATCTGTATTTGCAGAGACTTATGCTGTTGCACTAAATGGTCCTGAGTACAAATAACATGCATGTTGCCTGCTGCAGGAACAAAGCACTCTGCCCCACACTCTACCCTCCCAGAAGGGCCCTAACTCAGAAATAGTGATGAGTCCTTCCCTAGCTAAGGTGTCAGACTTATAAATTCTTTCCCTAATGAACCACAGAGAGTTGTAAAAACTGCATGCAGAGGAAAATGCAAGTTGGCCTGAGGGGTCGAGGTACTATCGAGATATGTTTTGCAAATTCCATTCCACAGCAACATCCTAAATAATGTTGGACTATAATAAGGTGAAAATTAATGTTATCTAGTGTAAACTCATGAAAATTGTTCTTATTTTAAGGGGAGAGAGATGCAACTTGATTGTAATACCAGATAGACACTGGAGGAACCTGTCCATTTTTGGAAGGAATAAATAGCACCTCTTGCCATGTCCTGGTTGGGCAGTCAGGAATTGCTTGAATCTCAGGTCTCTCTTTCTTACCTGTGAGATAGAAATTATATATTCTTGAGAACTGACACAAAAACTAAATCAAATGATGCGTGCCCAATATCTAGCATTCTTGACTCATGCTGGGTGCTTGGTAAATGAGCATTATTAACTTTATGCATGCAGTTTTATGCATGTCATTTCCCTCTCTTCTAAACACTGGGTCATTGTGATGGTTGGTGTTTGTCACAAATGGCCTTAGTGTTCAGCTTTTCTTGATCTTAAATTGGTGAAGACCTTTTTTGACTGCTGATAATAGAACCCCACTTTGGATGAAGTGAAGTCAAAGGGAAAAAAAAGCTGTGTTTTGTTTCTTTGTAATTAAAAACATTGCATTACCTTCTGTCATAGTGACAAGGGCAGAGATGTAATTTCGTTTCAGGGACAACTAGAAGCTGAGGTTCACAGAAAGCCATACTTCTGTTTCTCAACTCTGTGTCTTCATTCTCTGCAATCAACTTCCTGAGGAGACTTCCTGTAGAGGAGAATGACTGCCAAATATCCTTGAGGACCCAGTTTAAAAATTCCAGAGTGTGTCCCCACAAAGGGGTCAGGTGTTTACCTCAGGACTAGTCAACATGACCAGCACATGTGAACCTCTAGAGTATACCAGATTCCCTTCCTATCAGTCAGGAAGAAAGAAAAGTATTACTAGGAAGAAGCCTCTGCACAGGAGCTATTGGGGAGACATCACATATATATCATCAGTACTCCCCTTGGAAACTGAATTCTCTACAGAATGTCTTGTGGACTGACACTCATTTCGCTTGCTTAACTTCTAGTCCATTTTCTTTTGTCAATTGGAGAACTCCCTCAGCCAGAACTCCATGTTTTCTGGCTAAAAGTATAACCCATCTTTTCTTGAATTGACTCTACCATCAATCTTTCTGTATTCCCTAGTGTTTGATCTAGGTGAGCATAGTATACAAACTGGGCTAATTGACTCAGACTTTTTCCTGATACTTGGCTCTCAAAGAAATGACTCATGGATTAGAGATAAGTCACTTGTTGATACTTTTTAAAAGTCTGGCCATGAATTCTCCCAACATTCATCCCTAAAGCTTCTGGGCTCCCACCCTACTTGAAGTTTTCTTCAATTCTTTGATCCATTATAAAGCTACTCTTAAGTGATCATTGAGAAAATCCACCTATTCACTGAAGTTAGCTGAAGTTGATTTCAGTTGCTTTCAACTGAAGAGCCTTGAAATGTGGGCAGAAGCTGAACATTATTTAATTTAGTTAGTATCCTCTTTGTGGCCCTGAACCCACCTGTACACAAGTACTCAGGAAACTTGTATTCATTGCTCCTTACTTTTACGTCTCCATACTTTTTACTTCTCTACCTCACATCCCCTTTCTTCAAAGAGATTTCTGCATGAATCTCTGTATGGAAAGCACTTAAAAGAGAGGTTCGGTCACTTAGGTAAAGAATGTCCAAGTTCATTAGGGACATTGCAGGAATTTTATTGGTGTCTGGAACAGTTTTCAAACCCATGGATTTGACAGATTTGTCTCAGACTTCTTCCAGTGCTAAGGTTCCACACTCTGACCCATGCCAGACTTCCTTTCACTCCTGGATGGGTGCTCCTCCTTGAACCCCCAAACCATTCTATGTATCTCAGGCCTGTTCCATTTGGGATCCCCAAGACACATTTCGCTAAAGTACTGTTTCTTCTTAAAAGTGCCTCTCAGTTTCACTCTCAGTAAAATGCTTTATATGTACTTGTCACTGGGGTATTTAATACTATTTGGGCCAGTTATATGTCATTAAGCATAAGGCAGCCCAGGTTAATTGAAATTGTTATTTTTGGAATTGAAATTATTTTTTTTTCATTAGTCGAAGCTGTTCCCCAGAATAAAAATGTCATGTGGTTTGCAGTTCATAGTCATCGTTCTCATAATTCCAGGAACATTAAGAGTGCTGGATCTCAAATGCAGCTTCTGGGGCACTACGTCTCAAGATGTGAATTCAATATGAGTCCAGTGGATCCTAGAAATCTGTGTTTGTAAAGTGGGCGAATTTACTGTGACAACACCATTGAGTTTTCTAAATGCAGTAGTATATTTAACGTTCTTATTGATTGAATTTATCATAAGGAATTGATAATTAAGAACATTACTATTGTTGGTTTTGATCATGATATAGTAGTTAGTGGTCTTAATAATAATCAGTTGATTCACACAGGTGCTTAAATCAACAAGCAGTTAAAGGGATGATGTCTCTCATTCAGTCTAGCCCCATCTCTATGACTTAGTTCAAGTTCACTATCATCTCACATCTGTATCATCACCATAGCTCTTCCCACAACAGATCTACCTGACATCAGTCTCCTTGTTTGAGCTCATTCTCAGAAGATTAGTCAGAATTACTTCACTGAAAATCAAATTGATGGTATTATCTTCAGCTGAAAGTCCCTCCATGCCCCCCATTATTTCTCCCCTGTGCTCCCCACAGACGGATTCATGACTTTCTCTCCAACAGCAACTCTCTCTACTTAATCTGTTGTCTGGCATAGTCCAGTCACCTTTAACACCTGATGGTCCCACAAAGTTTCATGTTGACACTCCTCCCATGTCTTGCTTAGTTTCCTCTGCCTGACGCATGCTAGCCTGACCAAAAGCCCTTCAGATTTCTTTTTGGCTGTATCTCTCCTGAAAAATAAATTTGGCTATCTAAACACTTAGTTATATTCCTTTTTTGTTTACTATCATTGTAGTCTCTGTTTCTACTGTCATAATACTTATTATATTGAAATTAATGGCATACTATCCTTTGTTCTCTACTAGATATGGAGATTTGGAAGAACAGACTGTATCTTTAAGACCTTTTAATCTTCAAGGCTCAGTACAATTTCTGGTACAGAGTGAATGCAGGTGTTTATTAATGAGAAAGAAGAGAGGGAGGGAAGGAAAGGGAAGGAAGAAGGATGGAAATTTATCTCAGCTGAACCCTAGGCAATTATGGAAGATATAAAGACCAGATCCAGCTCAATAGAGAAAAGAACTTTCACTAGGAGGAGACATGATCTTAGCTCAAAGATGGGTCCCTCCCTTTGAGGATACCCACAGCATAAGAGAAGGAACATTGGATTCAAGCAGCAAAATCACTATTTCAATGTTGTCCCTGTCACTATAAATTCCACAGGGTTTGAAAGTATCCTCATCTTTAAAATGGACTCACTTATATGTGGGAGGTAGAGAAACACAATAAGGCTCTCTCAAAATTAGACCAATAATAAACTCTTAACATCTAACTGCAGAACTGAGGCAATTGGAGGGAGAGGATGGTGGGGCAGGTATGAGGGAGGGAAGGGGCCCAATGGAACTTGATGGAGGATTGTTGGCATTGGTGGTGGGCATGGTATGAAAATATAGAAGTAGTATTTCAACCTATAACTCCCAGAGCACATACGAAGTATAAACCTACTTTACCTCAATAAACATAATTTGGGGAAAAGATAAAATAGAAATAATAATCCCTACACCAAGTCATTGTTCTAAGAAATTTTATAAATGTTTTTTAAAAGCATTTCTTTAAAAAATTTTTTGCTGATTGCAAAGACTTGGTCATTTTTTTCTAGATTGTGAGCTCCTTGAGGTAGGGGATACAATATAGTTCTCTGTGACACAGTGTCAGACACATGCAATATACTAGTTGACATTTTGTTGAATAAATAGTGAATGAATAAAAAGATGACTGAATGAATGAATAAGGAGTCTGAAGCATGAACTTATTTAAAGCGGGGGGTGAGGGGGAGAGGGCTATGACAGGTTCAGAATAGCCTTATATGGGTTAGTTGTATTAGCATATTTTTTTCCTCCTCTAGGGAAAGTTCCTTGAAGAGGGGGAAGTTCCTTGAATGTTTCCTGACTCTTCAATCCCCATCCTAACCCAATGCCTTGCATACATTTAGCCACTATTTAAGAAGCACTGATATGAGGTGATATGGTGATGGGAGAAATTCAGGGTATTAATAATGTTTTATATACACACACATATATATGTATGTATGTAAATATGTATGTAAAATGCAAAAAAAATTAAAAAAATAGGTTTTCTAATTCATTTTCCCACAGGGAAAAATTATTTAAATTCAAAGAAAAAAAAAGAGAGAAACCCTTAGGAACAGCAGTTACTATTTTCACCATGTTACATATTGTGTGGAATTAGGTATATACCATCATTCTCATTTTCTAGATGGAAAAACCGAGGGTCAGTGATGTTGAACTACCCACACTTACATGGCATACAGGGATCAGTGCAAGACTGGGACCCAAGCCTTTTTACTCTTAATCATCTGTTTCCTTCCCCCTAGTTTCTTTTTGCTCCCAGTCTTACCTCACCTGTCAAATGATGTTTCTGATATGAAAGGGTGCAGCACGCACCCCTCACAATGCAGTGGTGGTCCTGTGTTAATGAGCAGTAAAGAACTCCAACCAAGAAGAGTCTCATAATGGATGTTGATGTATGTTTATAGATGGAGTCCTGCTTTTAACCACAGAAGACCTAATTTTAAAATGCATTCAATTATTTTTAAGCCCTGGGGCATGTAGAAATGACCATTGTTAACTACCCAAAGTAGAAATGTTCCATGACCTTAAGACTCTGCCTTCTTCTGCAGTCATCTTTTTCTGGGCCTGCTCTCACATGGGAGAGCCAACGCACAAAATTGATGAAGTCCTCAGAGTTTTTGTGGTCGCAAATCACAAGACTTTATCAAACAAAAGAGGAAGCTTGCCTTGGAGGGTGAGAACATACTTTTCAGACATAGCGGTGGGAATACAAACAGGCCAATTCAATTTCTTTTGGGGTCATGCTTTGTAGCTTTATTGAATGTACGACATTCCCTTTTGAAAGTCCATGGGATGTTTTCACTTCAGAGAATAATTTCCACATCCCATTCGACACCAAGAAATGGGTAATTATTATATCACTTGGTGGTTATTTATCACAGTTTGAATGGAAATAAATTGCTTCAAAGTGAAATCACGCTACATGGTTACCTGTCTGCCCTATTAATCTTTCATTTAATTTTCTTTATTTTAATGTGCATACCAATGTTTGCAACCTGTCTCATCTGTCTCCCTTATAATTCCCTAAGATGGATTTAAATATGTTAAGAGAAATTAAATAAATGGGTTAAAGGAAAGCTCAGGATTTGGGAAATGAGGGCTTAACTGAGAGTGGTAATTTATTTCTGAACTGACTCTGTTACTTCCCCTGGAACAGGAACATACTAGAAATCAAAAATGGTAAAATACATGGATATGTTTGCAATAGACCAGCTAGTTAGGATATAGGTGGTGATTGCTCTATTTTCTGGGTCCAGCTTTATCCACAATGCCCACTTTGGTATTTTTTTTCCCAGTGATTTCATTTCAACCAATAAAATCCACAAAATAGCACTGCTTTTCTCCCACTTTAGAGCATGAAATCAATTGTGTCCAAGTCTTCCTGTTTTGGCCCTGGCTACCTAAAGTCTAAAATCTAGATGAAAGGGCTTGTCTGCTTCAATTTGACAAATGAGGATGGAGCCCCTACTGTGTGATTGGATGGGAATCTGGAGGGCCTATCCCTGAGGGCTTCCCGCCCTGCAAGAGGGACTTGATGGCATTTTTCTCTATATGCTTTAACACACTGATGCACAGGCAAGGGGAGAGAGACTCAATGTTCTCTATGAATGTGGAAGAGTTCTTAGAGCATTGCTGCAGTGGGGATGTTTCTAAATAAGAATTTTTGAAGTGGAAACTAGTCCTAAGGATCTGAAGGTGTGGCCTGTCTTCCTTGGGGAGGGACTTTGTTGTTTCCAAGTGGGAGAGAAAGTAAGAGAAAAAACATCTGAATGATGCTTCCTAACCAAGATGAGAACCTTAGCATGAAAGTGCACAGTCAAGTCACTAGAACTCAATTGGACTACAAGGGAGGGAGGGCCATGGGAATGACAGAGGCACTGCATCAAGGGAGAACAGAGATAGGGGTGTAGGCTTGTGAGCATGAGGTAGAGCCCAAACTAGGGCAAGGAGAGGCACCAGCTTTGAACACCAAGTTTAAGGGGGTTCCAAAAAATCAGTACTCAAGGTAAACAATATTTTAAAAATCACAATGAATGCCAAAAGTTCTATCATGAACATGTTATCAAAAATTAAAATGGTGACAAGATTAGTGACAATGATGTGTGAAGACATGTTAGAGTCCGAGGAAAAGAAAAACTCAATAATACTGATTCTGAGTTTATTTAGAGATTGAAATATCTTAATATATTTAACTAAATTTAAAATTGATTTTATTGGCCAACAGCCCGTGTACATACATTTTGTCTAGTAGTGCCTTAGAACCGCAGCTCAGAGTTTGAGTTATTGCCACAGATGAATCACAGAATCTAGAATGTTTATTTATATATGGACCCTTTTACTGAGAATGTTGGCTACTTCCTGAACTGGTCACTGGGGTCTCTTCCAATTCTGATATTTGCAGATTATGTTTTCAGTTGATTATTTAAGTTAATTTTGATGCCAGGTAGACCCTAACTCCTGAGGACATTTCATGTATATGCTTTATATAATTGCATTTTATAGTTTTAGTTAGAAGGACTACTGAAAATAGGTGCTGCATAGGGTCTTGGGGGAGTATATTTCATCCCAGCTCCTCTTTCCCTTTTCCAGATGTCAGTTGGTTGAGGATCCAGGGGGCATTCAGTTGTGCTTCCTGGACTTACCTGAATTGGTTGCTAGTGGTTCTTAGCCAGGGCAGTTCTGTCCTTCCAGAAAGCATCTGGAAATGGCAGGATGAGTTTCCAATGACTTCAAGTCCCACTGGAATAGAAGGTGCAGGGGTCAGGGATGCTGAGCATCCCATCATATACAAAATAGTCTCACCCAGTGGGGAATTGTCTATCCTTAAGTGGCAGTGGAGTCTAAAAATCACTGAACAACCCTCTGTTTTTTATGACCAATTTTTGTATTCTATTCCTGAAGTTATTGTAAAATCCTATTTTTTTGCATAATGTTGTGTCACATTAATATGCAATGTTCACTATGGAAATATGAAAATGAACGACTGAGAGATTTTGAATGATGATTACCAGACCTTCAGTTATTTATTTTTATTGAGTTGTATGTATTCTCATTCATTAAATTCATTGAAAACAAAGACATCTATGGGTATAGAGGCAGTTTTCTATTTCTGACATTAATCACAAAATGTAGATCTTCCCCATTCTAGTAAAATAAAAAATCCTTTGGGTAAATTGAAGTCTCCAGTTTTGCTGAAAAAGTCCTCCTAAGGAATGCTCTCATTGTGAGTCACTATAACAATAGGATTTGACCATCTCTGGACTAGGAAGTGTGGGCCTGGAGAAGCTTGAAGGCTGAAGGACTTCAGGCGAAGATGCAGCTAGTTTCCTGTCTCCTGGAAGTCGTATCTCTTAGAGGCTTCTTCCCTCTGGAGGGCTAGTGCTTTCTGGGGACCAGCTTAATCACATTCTCATTCCCCCTTTTATCTTCTCTTTCTTGTCCTTTCTTCTATCAAACTACCTCTTTCTTGGTCTGTTCAACAGCACACAGGTACATTTCAAGGAAGGCAGGCCCAGTTAAAGGTGAAAAACGAGGTGAAAAACGAGGACCTTGGAGTCTGATAGCTAGGTTCGACTGCAGTCTGGGGAAGTGACTTGACTTTTCTCTGCCTTCGTATCATCATCTCTGAATTGGGTATTAAATAAGCTAATGAATGGAAAGCACTCAGAAGAATACCTCTTAATTAGTAAAGACTGAGTGCTATCTGCCATTGTTGTGTGAAAGAACTTGTGTCAGATAGGATGCACATCAGAGGTGGAAAGAACTCAAAGCTGGAGAGTGCAGGGACTTCAGTCCTTGCCGCAGACCTGGGCTCACAAAGGACATGCACTGCCACTGAGCAGTACAAAGCTTGTGAGCTGGGCTACAGACCTCCAGTTCCTTTTTCTCCTACCATCTATGCTTGGGATTCCATTGAGGGTGGAGGGAAATGATGCTTCTATTTGGGATTCCATTGAGGGTGGAGGGGATGCATCTATAGTTTTTTTTAAATAATTTATTTATATATAAATTTCACATCTCTGTGATCTCTGGGGTTCAACTCCCCTCCCTGACCATTCCTACCCTGCTCCCCTCCAAGTTCTGTACTTCAATTTGGTTGTTGGCTTGTTTTAACTTTTCTTCATGTATTTTTGTTTATCTTTCCCATTTCCCATATAGCAGTGAAACCATTCGGTTTCTGTTTTTTTCTTTTTGACTTATTTCTGCTAATATCAATTCTTCTAAGTCC
>PVHY01004039.1:0-37845 GCA_004024945.1 Uropsilus gracilis | reverse complement strand
TTTCTTTGGCTATGCTGGTTAAAGACCTTAATCCACTTCTTGGTCTCTGAATTCCTTGACCTCAAAGCCAGAGCTCACCGAAATGCAGCCATTCAGTCAAAGAAGTAATGGTACCTATGTACCATTGGTACCTATACCTATACAATGGTACCTATACCTATTCTATATCTGGGGATATCATAGCGAACCACTCAGAGGAAAATCTCTGTCATCATTGGAACTTGCATATTACTTCATGTTTGTGTTCAATAATCAAAATAAATTAGGAAAACATCCAGTTTGATAGATGGTTATAAAAGCTAGGTAGATGGAAAACAGTTTGGCATTTACTCAAGGAGTTAAGACTCATGTTATTATCCAGCAATTTCATTTCTAGGTATAGATCCTCCTACGGATCTGAAAAGAAGGACTCCAACAGTTTTTTTTTTAAGGTTTCATTTTAAGTGGACAGGTTTATCAGGAAAAGGAAAACAGTTACCTGTGTAGTCACAAGTGGATAGGAGAGCTGCAGTTCCTATTTTGCAAAGGGTTTGTGTAAAAAATACCTGAATATTCACAGGCAGACTGGAGAACTGCCTTCAACAGCTACCTTTGCATGCACGTACACACGCACACACATACACACACAAACACATAAACATGTTCATAGCAGCATTATTCAAAATAGTCCAAAGTTTGAAACAACTCAAATAACCTTTGAACGATAAATAAGCAAAATGTGATGCACACTCACACACTATAATGCTATTCAGCCTTTTAAAGGAATGAAATCCTGACGAATACTATAACAAGATGAACCTTGAGTACTGTTAGGTTAAATGAAATAAGCCAGACACAAAAGGACACCTATTACGTGATCCTGCTCACATGCACTGTATAGAATAGCCAAGTTGATGCAGGTAAAAAACAGGCGAATGGTTCCTGGGAGTCCAGGGCAGGGCTTGTGGAGTGATTATTTGATGGATACAAGGTTTCTGTTTGGGATAATGCAACAGTTCTAGAAATGGATAGTGGCGATGACTTCCTAACATTTGGATATACTGATTGCCACTGAATTAGATGCCTAAAGATTAAATGAGTAAATTTTATGTTAAGGGTATTTTATCGTATAAACAAAAAGCATTTAAAATGTGACAGAAAATAAATATCGGGTGGCGGTGGGTAGGTTCATTTTAAAAGGGAGCATTTAAGCAAAAACCGAAGAAGCAAGCCATGCTTCTCTTTGCAGGGAGCCTGTGGCCAGGATGACAAGCGATGTCCAGCTAGGGTCCAGTCTTGAGTTCCAGTCTGTGTTGCCTGGATCAGCAAACAACTTCTCTGTACCTCAAGGCTCTGGATTCTGTAATGGGATAATAAGGTTCACTTCAAATCCTGGCATGAAGATTTGGTGTCATGAGTCTCAAAAGTGATTGAGAGCATAGGTAGCAAGTGACCTCTGCTCCCAAATATTTACTGGTACCTGGGGTGTATGACCTGGTAAGTCTTTGCTGTCGTGCCTCACTGGCACATAGTAAATACTGAGGAAATATTGCTTTTTTTCTTGGCTCCTTGATTTTGATTCAGTGTTAAAAATTTGTAGAAGCTCTCCACCCAGAACACACCCACAGTGATTTGTGCAGGTTCATTTTTTTTTTCATTCAGCCATTGGTCATTCTTTCATTTATTAAAATAAGTAGGATACAAACCCTGTTCATAAGGTGCTTTTTATCTGACTGATAGAACAGTAAACTGAGCAGCGTACTCGTGGGGACTGGGGAGGTAGGAGTGAGGGCTAGGAATGCACACACATACACCTCACAGGATTGTAACTCTGGCTGAGCTTCCCAGACTCACCTGGATCAGAGTCAGTGGCTAGGGAAGAAGCCCAGGTAACTTTTCCAAAAATAGAGAGCACCACTGTGAACAAGTACTGCTGAGATGGAATTTTACCAGCCTTACTGATATTGCTTTAGCATATTGTGAAATAACCCGTTTCTGAAGGACACACATGGGACTGTGCTGGATCGCTTCCATTTGCCCTCCATAATAACCCCTCTGTGCAACTCCCCCCTGCCCTGTGCCTCGGGAGTCTGCCCTGGGTGGGCCATAGCAACTGGCCTCCTTACTCTTTAGATTAGTCTGCTGCAGCTGCCATAGCAGAGCAGTATTTCCTGGTGACTTAAAAACAGAAAAACACTTTCTCACAAGTCTGAAGGATGCAGGTCCAAGATGAAGGTGTCAGTAGGGTTTGATTCCCCTGGGCCTGTCTCCTTGGCTTGTAGATGTCTTTCTTCATGTCTTCACGTGGTCTTTGTGTCTGTGCCCTAGTTTGTGTCTGTGCCCTAGTTTCCTCATTTCATGTAAGGAGACCAACCATATTGGATTAAGGTTCACCTGCAAAATTCTCTCTTCCAAGCTCCCGTCTTTATACACAGACACATTTTATGGGGTTAGGGCTTCAACATTTAAGATTTTAGTCATCACAGTTCAGCCCATTAACATGCTCTAATTTCTGGTTGGGTTTGGCCAATGGGGAGCATCGCAGGAAGGTCAGGGGGTGGGGGAGGGGATTTACAGCCCTGGTTGCTGTCTGTAGTCTCACTGAGCACTGGCCATCAGGACTCTCTATCTCGTGACTCTTCTCCAGGACTCAGTCACCACTATTTCCTACTGGAGCTCAATGTTGCTAGCCTAGGTGATTTCCTTCATTCACATCCCACCTTTGTAAAGAGCTCCTTACTAAACTCTCCTCAATTGTCTGATTTGATTATGTTTTGTGCCCTATTTCTTGCTAAGACTCTACTGTGAGGCAGGGGTAGAAGGAGTGCCACAGAGATATGATCTAAAGTTAATGCCTATGAAAACTCAGCCAGCAAAGGAGGCAGCCTTGATGTGCTCTCTTAAACTTTGTTTTCTGGAGTTTTCTTCTGGAATCTTCTCCATTTATTTGCCCACATTAATCACAGGCAGCATGATGTCATAGTGACAGGAGCGCAGAGGATTGAGCCACAATTACCTGTAGAGAGAGCCTACTTTTTGACACTGTGTGTGTGTGTGTATGTGTGTGTGTGTGTGTGTGTGTGTGTGTGTGATAGGAACTCATCCCTTTCTATCCAGTATGTGATTGTGGACTGATCCTTTTGTCTCTCTGATCCTTTTATTTCCATAATTGTGAAATGTAATGGAAGACTCAAACATTTTGTTTTGAGGGATTGATTAAATTACATCCATTGAGAGAACAAATGTTCAATAAATGGTTCATTTTCCTTTCCAAATAGAAAGAGTCCCTAGTGTAACTTTATTTTGGAAATGCGGGTGAGAGTCCTAACTGAGCAGAGGCAGCAAGGGAAGTGAGCAGGGATCCAGCGGCAGGAACCAGTTGCCACACACAGACTGGCTAGATGACTTTACAGTCAGGTCTCCATTCTCCCGCCTGGTTCTCTTTCTTCATGAGAAAAGTGGTGACAGCAACCTGCCTTCCCACCACTGCTTTTGGAGTGCAAATACTGATCATCCCTCCAGCTTCATCTGCCCCTCAGAACTCCACACCCAGGATTCATTCTGTATTTCTATGCTTCACCCCCTTGTTTCCCTTGAAACCTCTATCCTCATCTTCCTTCAGTTCAGGAAACTCTTTGCTCTGTCTGGTGAACTCCTGCTTACCCCGAGGAACCTAACACGAGGAGATTTTCCCTAGGGAATGCCTCCCTGACTTTCTCTTTCCTCCAGTACATCAGATCTTCCAATACATGTTTTCAGTCTCCCTGGAACTTGCCCTGCAAGTCATTGTTACAGTTATGATTGCACAGTTCACTTAGAATGACTGACTTTCCGATGTGTATCCCATCACTTGGCTTCTCCAAGAGGGCACAGTTATGTCTTTCTTATAACAACCATAGTCTTGTGTCAGCTCAGACCACCTGGGAATCAGCTTTGTGAGCTCTCACATGTGAGTTTCTGTGCCTCAGTTTTCCCACTTGTAAAATGGGGGGAAGGAATGTGCCCACTTCACAGTCTTGTTGTGAATTTTAAAGTGCTCATCACTGGCCTGGTCTGGCACATATGAGCAATTGCTCTGGATTCTCAGTTGGCCCTCAGCAAATATGTAAAAAGGTTAAGAGTAAAATTCAAGGCCTGCTCATCTGAATGTAGTCCCTATAGCGTGGCAGATGATATCAGATTCATGTGGCCAGAAACATTCCTTGGTGACATTGACTATACTAAAGGATATGCCCTAGAACATGCTGTCAATATAGCGGAGTCTCAAGCAGTGAAAAGCTGGCTGACAGTGCTGGGTCCATTAACCCATTTGTGTTCTCTCTGCAGAGAGCACTGAAGAGACAGTTGGAGAGATTTTTGGATGGTTTGCCTTAAACACCTTGGCAACTTGGAAATGTTTGGAGGCCACAAATTCTTTGGATGTTCTGTCTCTACCTTCACTCTGTGACTAGAAATCAGGAGTCTTAGTTTCTGGATGTGAATTCTGGTACAAAGTGTTCAACCATCTTAATGAGTGGTTTCCTCTTCTGTTAAATGAGGACAATGAAACTGTATTGCTGTTTTGTGAATGACTTTTATCCATGTCCAATGGCCTCATTAGCAGATATGTAAATAAGAGTGTCCAGGTGTACATTTGCTCTCACACACACCAGTATCCTCACAGCCCATGGAGAGAGCTGTCACAAGGCCAGGGAGTGATTCCCTTCCTCATTAGTTAGAAAAGTCTCTGAGACCATTACTTATAATCAATTTATGCCTTCTTTACAAACAATTATCGTAATCCTGATTATTTGCTTTCTTGATTTGAAACAGATTAGAAATTGGTAGGCTCAGTGCCCCCAAAGAAGACAATGAAAAAGGGATAATACTGCCATTAGTGGGCCACAAAGCATAGAAAAGTGATGTTTATTTTCCAATCCTGCTCATTGTTTTACTTTTTTTGCTGGACATCTCTACTAATATCAATCCCATTGGCCAGCTGCCTCATGGGAGAAACTGCTAGGTCCAGAAATGAGCCTAAATTATCCTGTTTCCCCACAGTCTCAATCTGGGAATTCTAAGCAAGTGGTATGAACTTATTCTATTTTTTAAGAATGTCATTGCCACAGAACCCATGGGAATAAATGTGGAGGGTTCCACAGAAATGGTGGGTTTCTGATAAACTCCAGCTCCACGCTCAGTACCACATTTTCTTGCAGGTGAAATTTGCCTCTTCTTGATCTCCCTTTTCCCCATTTCACTGCTTTGCAAGTAAATTCTGGGAGTTTGGAGTCATTTTCTTTAAGGGAAAATGCTCTTCAAAAATTTTTGATGATATCATTGTGTTTTTTTTTAAGCAATACCGTTTTAAAGCTAGACAGACCCAATGTATGTTCTAGATCAAAGCTCTTATTTTCTGGTGAGAAAGTTCAGGTTTGGTAATAAAGATACCCAGCCAGTCTGAAGCTGAGGCTGGGTGATAGCCTAACCCCTTTCTGTGCCTTAATCTAGTACTTTGCCTTACTCTTTTACTGGTCATCACATACACAGTAAGCACAGTAAGAGGTACAGGTCTCTCTACCAGTGATAGTTCTGGACACACACTGGGGAATCTTTCTCAGTGTGAATATAACTACTAAATTATTAATGCCCTTAAAGGCATTTTTAGATATTATAATTGGTACCTTCAGGCTCAGCTTCTATTGTATACATTGAGGATATTGATCTCTTGAGAGTTTTCCTTGTGACCCAGATTCATAGCAATATATATTCAGGGTAGGATATTTAAACCTATCAATCAGAAGCTTTTTGTAAGTACTTACTATGTTTCCAAAACTATTCTAGGTATTGTGATAGTGAAAAAAAAAAAGATATAGTTCTTACTTTCTAGAAAGTTATAATATCTCTAAAAATCATTGTGGGAAGGCTTCCAAGGCAAAATGTGCTCTGAGAGACAGAGTATGTACTTTGAACTCTGCTCTGTCCCCAAATCTGAAGTTCCTCAGTTTGACATCCTTGACTTTCCTTGAGGTATGGACATACATCTCACCTCTGTGGCCTTATCTGTAAAATGGAGGTAGTGATATTACCTACCTCTTCACGTACTTATGAAAATTAAAGAAAGTAATGTCTGTCAAGTACTTAGCACATGAACACAGAGGAACAATAGCTTTAGAGTTTCCAATTCTACAATAGAGAAATGAGCATGCTCAGAGTTTGCACAACCACATGTCAAACATTTGAGTGCCTACTTTGTGCAAGATTCTGTGCAGGGTGATATAAGCAAGGCGATGAATAAAACAGACCATGTTCTTAGACAATATGGAGGTTTTAGAGCTGGGGCAGGGGTGGGGGGGTCAGCAAACTCTAGCCCTAAGGCCAAATTCCACCCAGGGCCTTTTTATTTTTTATTAAAGTGTGAGGGCAGCAATGAGAAATTGCAATAGAGGCAATATGGCTCCCAGTATAAAACATTTTCTTGATGGCCCTTTACAGAGGAGACTTGGTAACCCTCAGTCCAGGCACTTGACTTAGTGTCTTCAGAGAGCAGTCTTAGCAGTAGCCAGGAAAATGACAGTGATGCCAAAGCTTAGACTCACCCAGATCCTCAGAATCAGAAGCTGTATCTTAATGCCATCACAGAGTTGTTTGAAGGTACCTTAAGGGTTAGCAAACATTGTTGTAGGGGAAATCAAAACCTTTAAATTCATCCCTGACCCAGGTAGAGTGGGCTCTTGTTATGATAATAGCAAGTAGAAGGGAAGGAGCAGGTTTTCAAGCACTTACTTTGCATCAGAAGCCATACTGAATGTCCTATATATAATACCTGGTTGAGTCTGAGAGTGGTTTAGAAGAGGATTACAATTTTAACCTCAGATGAAGAAACCCAAGCTTAAAAGAGGGTAAGTTACTTTAACTAAGGTAAGGTCATTAAACTGCCAAGGTGGACTTTTGAGCTCTGATCTACCAGACCACTACCCATTTGCTCTTCATCATTATGCTCTTCTGCTTCATAAGAGCAACACAAAGATGGGAAAGGAAGGGATTTCACACAGAGGTCTGGCAGACTTGTCTGTATTTGGACAGTGAGAAAAGCAATATCCATTCAAACTGTCAAACTGAGGAACTTTAGCTCAGAGTACTGGTCGCACAGTGACTAAAGTAGAAAAGTCACCAGAGCTTGTGAGCCACCTATGATACCAGAGCTTATGAGTCACCTATGATACATGACAGCTGGAAGCTACCCCCACCCTTAGGCTGTCTGCAGTTTGCAGAGGCAGGAGGTGATGTTACTGGAGTTCAGCAGCCAGAATCACCTGGGGAAGCTGAGCCCCAGTGAACTTTCTCAGGCTTGTCCAGCAGCCAGCTCATCACAAGAACTAGAGCTGTAGGGGCAATGGCTCAAGGCTGAGCTGGGTGGGAGTGAGGTGCTCCTTCTCCTGCTTGCCCTTCCTGTTCCCCTATTGGCCAGCAGTCAGCCAAGCTAGGAGCCCAGGAAGTAAGACCTGTGGGGACCAGGATTTTGCAGTAGAGAGCAGGAAAAGCATAAGGCAATCAATGCATCTAAAGGCAACAGGACTAGGGGAGGACCTGTGTTGCTCTATAATCACCCCAAGTCAGGAGGAGACCCCAGTCATTATCACTAGGTCCCTTCTGGGAGTTCAGGCAATCTGACAAAACTTGTTCCATATAGGGTCTCTTAGGTTGCTCTCCTAGGCTTTGTCTCTAGCTTGCTTTCTTCTTTTAGCCCCTTGGGTATACCCTTTATTTAAACTGTCAGGTTCCCAAATTACCTTCCCTCCCTATTTTTTTTCAGCTGTCTTAATTGCACTCTCAGCTAAACAAACAAACAAACAAACAAACAAACAAAAACTTACCAAAGGCATTTAGACTTTATTTCACAGGGAACCATTGATATTTAACTTACTATTATTTATTATTTTATTAAATGTATTTATTTTCTTACATCATTGTTAATATTGGAAGGCAGCTATGCTCACCACTATACCACCAACAAACCCAACATTGTTAATATTGGGATAGTATTTGACTTCTCCCCTCAAGTGTTTTCCCATGAATCTCTGATTAGCATAGACCCTGTGATCTGTCAGCATAGTCCCTTGTTCTCTTCCAGGCTGTTTTGATCCTCTTTATTCCCCTCCCCTAAAATCTATGGTCAGCTTGCAAGTTTTGAACTACTAATATTCTTAAATAGAGAAGATATAATCTTATTTGCTCATGCAAACTTTAGCTATGGAATGGCTGTTGGATAAAGAAGTCATGCTGGGAGTCGACCATGCAGTAGAGACCTGTTATAGTAATCCAGGTAGGGGTAAGAGGTGAGAAATCTCTGGAAGGTCAGCATGGAAGAGGGATGGGTACAAAAGATTGTAGCAGGCACAACAACTACCAACCAGAGCTAGTCCCATCCTGTTACCTTTTACAGAGACCTAACTTGAACTTAGCCTTCCTTCAGATTTCAGCCAGGGTGCCTGCCCATAGTGTGACTTGTAATTAGTTCAGTCTTGACCCTGCTATTCTTTTATCAGTATTTTGATTAAGAAGGATCTGTGATGCAATTCTAGCTGACGGAAAGAACTGGGCATCTACTGTTCACTGGCGGCCTTGAAGTCCTTTAGAGAAGGAATTTCTTACTTTTAAAAGGAGAGGAGCAAGGCATCATTTTTGTCCCTAGTCATGACTAAGGGAAGAAACTAGCACAGGAGGGGTAACATCTGGGATCCCTGTGGGAGTCAGCTGAAGGAGACTAGCTAACCCTCTGGGAATGAAACAAACTTGTCTCAGAAGTGCCATTGAATCTCTTAATTACCCAAACCTGGAATTGTCCTGTCTCTGGAAATCTGCAGTGCGAGACAAAAAGTACTTAAAAAATTACCTACTTTTAGTCCTTTGAAGAAAAATAACTTGCAACCAAAAGCATCTTAATAGGCATAGGAAAAAAGGTCATAGGACTTGTTGGCTTGATTGGCTATGGTTGGTGGGGAGAGAGAGAACTATAAGAACAATCACTGATTTTGAATTTGGGTCATTGGGCAGAAGAAAGTACTAAGATGAAAACCACAGAAATTGGCCTTAGCAGAATGATAAGGAAAGAACATGCCTATTTTGAAGAAAGTCAAAGCTGAGTTGGTGTATGGGTTGTGCATGAGGTATTATGATGAATTGAGTTTAGAAGAGACATCATGATCAGATGGCATTTCCAATAAGATGCTGCCGAGATGGTTCTGAGAACTCTCTGTCATCTTTGTAACCTTGGGATATGTTGTTAAACATTCCTGAGTTTCTGTTTCTTAATTAAGAAACTGGAGCTTATACTCCTTCACTCATTGTAAGGATGAAATGCAATGCATACATAAACAAACCTAACCTAACACTTATGATTTAATGGGGAATGGAAGAGGAGCTCTGGATGGTAATGTGCTGGGAAATGCGCTAGAGTTTAGCTGACAGGAGGGTTGTACCATGACTTGAAGGCTGGTGACAAGAAGCTCAAGTCCATAGTCACTACTGAGGTCCAGACCTGTAGTTACATACATCTCCTTGACTCTGAATTTTTTGTTGAAAAGAGAACTTATTCAATAATAAATAAACAAAACTATGAAAAACAGACCTTCTTTTAGAGGGACCAGAGGAAGAGGGACCAGAATAACCTCTTCTCCTCTTCTCCAGAATAACCTTTACCTTAGTAACACCTGAAGGGAAGAGTCTATAGATTTCTGTGGAGAGCAGATTGGAAGTTGCTAAAATATAGACTGAATGTTCTGAGCACAATAGTGACAAAAAAGGAGGGTAAGAGAGTGAGATACTCAAGAGGAACACCTCTGTAGGTGCAGAGGTTAATAAATCTATTTAACACAGAACCAACATAATCAACTAAATGTTTCAAGTTTCTTACCAAGAGAATTCCTATTCATTCTTAAGAATGTAATGCTTGTTGCCTCCTCCAGGAAGGCTTCCTTGATTATCTACAAAATATCCTTTCTCTGTGTTCCCTCTGCCAGGGAAATTGCCTCCTTGCTAGCCTGTGTATAGTCCTAACACTGAGCTGGGCTATTTCTGTTTTGTTGGTGCAGCCCCTCGAGTGACCCAGTCTAGTGCTTGGTAGTTGTCTGAATTGTCCTTCTAAAATGGATAGTTAGTAGACTGATAGAGGTTCCAGCCTGAGGGGTAATGTAGGAATTGGGACTTAAGGACTGAAAGTAGTAATGGATGCCCATCCTAAAAGAGTTATGGTTGGGGTTAAGGGCAAGTAAAGGGCAGATGGGGATGAGCCCAATTTATGAAGCCTAAATACAAACCCCAAGGGACAAGAGTAGTCTAGTGTAAACAACAAGGACTAGGAATATGTAGAACAAAGAAAATTAATATGAGACTACTTACCCAATATGTCCAAGCTTCTACAGCAGCAGCAGCACCTTCTGCCTCCCCTTCTTCCTTTCTTCACAAGGGCCAGGGAATGAGCATGTGATTGTCTCTCTGTGCTTGCTGACTGAGTGATTGGGTGGTTCCTTTGCTAGGTTCAACTGCTTGTCTAAACGGTGTTTTTCTGACCTGGCCTGACACTTTCACCGCACAACGTCGGTGGGCTGCCTGTTGTTACACATCAACACAGGCACCTCCTCTCCGTCCCTGCCTCCTCATGCTGGGTCTTGGTGTCCAAGATCAAAGAGGAATACTGTTCAAACTGCAGATGAAGAAACAAAACTAGTTGCCTTTGATGTCAGGCAGCAGCAGTGTAATCTGTGCCCCTGACTTGCTTTTACTGCTGATGCAATTTGCAGCTGCGATGTTGAGTCTAGGTAATTGTTTCTCCAACCCAAATGCCGCTAGTATTTTTTATTTAAGTGTAAATCTTCTTTGGCTAAATAAACAGTTCCCATGTGCCCCCAGTGGATGGTGGCCTTGAAACACAGGGTGCAGGGGGTTTTCATGAAAACAGAGCCCAGGTAATCAGGGAGGCCTAACAAGAGGCCATTATGTAGAGTGCGCCCTTCTTTAACTTCCCCTTTCATTGGAATAGCGTAATTTCAGTTTCATAAATACTAAGAGGTTTACCGCTGGGCACAGGGGCTATCCATCTCATTCACCTCGGAAATTAAGGCTGCTGCTCTCCCTGCACTATTCTCTTTGTCTCTAATATCACTTTAGCTGCCTTTAGGAACCAAGCCAGGATGTAAAGAATTCAGACCATTTTAGTTTTTACAAGGTCAGATTGCTCATGATTCCTAATAGAGAACATTGAAAACCTTTTTATTGAGGGGCAATCTTTCTTTTAATATATTGTTCCTTCCAGAAACAGTTGCAGTCAAAGACATTAACTTAAACTTTAATCTTTGTTTAAGATAATAATAGTGGCTGCAGCAGCCGCAGTCACAGTGGCAGCAAATGCCAGACCCCTGTAAACATGTCACAAACACAGTACTTGGCTCTACGTGCCCAGGATCTCATTTTACCCTTGCAACAATGCTGCCATCCAGCCATTATGGTTCTGTTCTGTAGAAGATAATGAATCAATGAAATTAAATGCCTCCCTCCCAAAATTACACAGTCAGGAATGGAAAACCCAGAATCAGAGCCCCTCGTTGTCTGCTCTGTTTCTAGAATGTATTTTAACTTGAGTATGTTGGGGAAGATGGTGTGGGCTTTCATATGTCTGTGTATTATGGGCAAGTCAGAAAGTGGTGACATACATGATAGGTAGTGGATCAGGGACCCCATTTTCCTGAGTTGTGGCTCATAAAGCACTTAAGCACTGAATCATCACATGCCTCTTCCCTCTGCCTGCAATGTCCTCCTCACTAGTCTGCCCTCCTGCCCTGGCTTTCTTCATGGGAAGTCTCTTGCCCCACACCCAATCCCTACGATGTGTTGCTGTAGCTACTTGGATAGTTTCTCTCATGGGGTGATGATACTACTCGATAGCCGTGATGCCTGTGGTTGTTACTACCACCAGGGAGTTCCTTGAGGGCAGAGATGGGGGTCTCTCTTGAGTTCACACTCTGTGCCTGACACTGTGCTTGCTATATGTGTGATACTGAAGAAATATTTATTGAATAGATTCACGAATGAAGTAAACAAGCAAATATGTAAAGAGTCTGCTGTCTACTGAGGTGTTTATGTTAAGCCCCACCCCACTTGGGAGAGTATAATTCTAAACTTACACTTAATTCCTAGGATGGATGTTTTGATTTGTATTTTCTGCACTAAGGTAGGATCTAGAGGCTGCTCAATAATCTTCTCTGAAGGCTATTTCTAAAGGGCTTTGTTAATAAGGGTGCTGAGTGTTGACATGCAGAGACTTCATTCATTAGAGTTCATCTTCATTTGAACGTTTGTTTTTTTTTTTTTTTTTTTTTGCAAATGGGCGGATCCCAAGTAAATGCAGATCTCTCCTTTCCACTTGGACTCCTCTCAGCAAAATGTCCCTGTGTTGTGTCTCATTTTTTCAATGTCTTTCAAAATACTCTCCATGAGAATGTTAAGTTAAAGCTCTTTTTCAAGAAGAGCTGAATCTTTCAAGACTATAGGTAAGAGTTCTAAAATAAGGACCTTTATGTGGGAAGATGCTGGAGTCTTTGATTTTTATTTCTGAGCTGTGTGTTCCACATTTTAAACTCTGGTTTAAGTGTGTGGGGGGAAACCAGCTTTAGCTCTTGATCTCCTTAGCAGAGTCATGCCAAGCTGACACTCACAAAAATAAATTTACTACATATGCTGAAGGAAGAATGGAGTAGAAACAAAGTAAGAATAGGCATATGCCTGCCTTCCCCAGTAGAGTGTTTGCTCAAAGCAAGCAGGAACTATATTTGATTCATACATTCATCCTCTATCTCCTCACCTGGAACATAGTAAGTGCTCAAGAAACACTTGAATGACTCAGTAGATGTAGAAAGGAGTTAGCTGAACATTGAAAGCTTGCTGAGCTCTAATGTCCCTAGATGTTGTCATTTAGGCCTTGATGATTATGTGCAAGTCACATCCATCCTCCCTCTTTCTCCATTTTTATATCTCAGTTTCCTGTTTGCAGGTGGTAAATACCATTCTACTTTCTAACGGTAAATACCATTGTACTTACTATCTTTCTCTAAGTTGAAATTCTACTCTCAGGCCCACTGACCCTCAAGCTCTTCCCACCGAGTTTCAGTTTCCTGCCTAGCAATCATGCTTATTTTATAGTCACTGTGGCCAGCAGATATGATGGACATTTTGTTGAGCCCTGATGTCACCTCCTCCAGGACAAGAACCTCTCATCATTGAAGCTTTCTTTAACATTCCTATTGACAGAGTGACCTAGTAAGTGTGTAATGAAAATTGATATATGAATAATAGCAGAATAGTGATCTTCTATTTCTAGTTTCTGGATAGCTGATTCACAATAAGTTTTACTTCTTAAAGTGCTAACCCTTCAAGAATTAAATGTCTTTGAAAGAGCATATCTAGAGACTAATAAGGCCCAGAACATAGTTCTCAAGCCCCTACTGTAGGAAATAATAAAAGCTGCTACCCTTTGATAGCTTCTACTTATTTATTGCACACTTTACAAACACTTTGATATTTAATTCTCATCCCCATTATGCTATATTTATTCTCGTTTTTATGTAGTTGCTTCCACAGTTTTGAGGAACCCAGGACTTAGAAAAGTTACACATTTTGCCTAAGATCACAAGGCCAAGGGGTGATTGTACCAGATTTTGAAGTAGTGATTGATCCCAAAGCTCATGTCTTTGCACTGCAGCTAGCAGCCATTCCATAAGGACCACCCAGCATAGAATGGCTTGTAATGGCCATTTCCAGAGGGAGAGACAAGAAAGAGATAAATGTCAAGTGTTGCTGAGGCATGAAAAGGATGGAGCAGAAGATCAAATATTTCCCAAATAAAAGGCATCTTACTGGGCATTGAAGAGTGAATAGGAGTTTGATGGTCAGAGAACAAAGGGAAAAGAATTCCAAACAAAAGTATCAGCAGGGGAAAATAGTGCAGAGACATGGAAATACATGTCATACTCAGATGGTGAGTAGATGTGGGGGCAGGAAATGACATTGTGGGGTGGTGGATGCAGTGGAGATGGAGGTGGGGAAATGGCTAGAGGGGCACAGGGAAAGTAGGCTGGGGCTTTCAAAGCTCATATCTTATCTGTTTAATGAGATGCCATGAAAGTCTTTCAAATATCAGCTCAAGTGATTGGCTGAAGTTCTCCCTAGAACCTAATACTGGTAGTGGAACTGCAAATTTAGTGACAGATGGGCAAGAGGAAGGGTGTGAGTTGGGGGAATCTTTCAGCAATATGCTTTACATCACTACAGCTAAGTCTACAGGTAGGAGACATCAAACCAAGAAATAAGGTTTAAGCAGCGTGCGTGCATGCGCGCACACACACACATACACACATACATACTCATTTCAATTAAAGGTGTTGCGCTGGAGATTTAATTCCAGGTGGTGGCAATATCAAGGAGGTCAGCCACCACATTCAGAGGTTCTGTTAATGAATTCCTTTCCCAGACCCCCTGTTTGAATCAGAACATAATGAGGAGGATGATTCTGCCCCATGCAGGGAAAACTTGGAAAATAATACCTTTATCATCATCTAATTAAAAACATTTAAATACTTCCCTAGAAATATGTAACAATTTGTAACAACACTCCAAAAGGAAAAGTGGAAGGGGATTGGAGTCTCTAGGAGAAAGTAATTTCATTTTATTGGGAGATTTTAGGAGATTAATTGTATTTAAATTATAAGATTTTTATATACTGTTTCAAATTAGAGAAATATGAAAAATCAAGGTTACCCAAAATCTCTGAATCTCTTATCTACACATATGGCAGCAGTTTCATGGTATTTACTTTATTTTTTGACTCTGCTAACCCAGAGGTTTCTGAAAGAGATCCATCTTGGGATGTGGGTATAGATTTGGTCCCTTCATTGAACTGTCGACTCAATGTCCCCCTACTCATGGAGAGGAAGTAATTCACTAGCAAACATCCTCCATAAAAAGGGATTTATTCTTTTTTCCCACTTGATAAAATATTCTTTTATTTCACTGGCCCTAATTAAGTACCTAATATAAAACCTCAAATGTATTTTATCCATCTGCTTTCAAAGGCAATCTCACAACCATGTAACAAAATGTGCCTAAGCAAGCTTTTTAATGTATATGATTTTTTCAAGCATGTTGTCCCAAACATAATCCTTATCATTTATTCTACCTGTGATATTTTCATTATTTTGCAATATGTATTAGACTATATCAACATATACGCAATATTCATCAATGTAAACACACACACATATACATATAACACAATACAGCAAGCAGGTAGCCTCCAGAAACTGCTTTGCTCTTCTCTCTTCCTGTAATGTTCTGTTTGAATGTACTTTTCACTGCTTGCTCCCTCACTTTGTTTGTCTCCTCTTAAATGTCACCTCTGCAAGAAGACCTTCCCTAGCTACCTTATTTCTTTAATGTTGCTTAACGCTTTTTTTTTTCTTTCAAAGAAACTATCTTACATGTCATTCAATTTTTTTTGTCTGTCTATTCATTGCTGGAACACTTCCCCCCAAAAGATAACTGTCCTAAGTAAAGATTTTAATCTGTTTTATTTACCGTGTACCCCGGAAACCTAGAAAAGTGCCTGGCACACAACGGGCACTTACATATTTGTTGGGTGAATGATTTGTGGAATGTACAAATAATTGTGATCATGAAAATGATATATCATAACCCTATCATGTGATTTCATTGTAAGAACTTTTTCATGATTACATTTACAAAACTATATTCACAAAAGTCTCATTTGTTCCTCAGTTTGTAAAACTGATTCCCTTGTCATTTCTCTTCTTTCCATTATCACATATATTGAGTTATCCCCATTTGAAATGGGATATTGAAAGCAGCTCAGATCTTCAGAATATGTTGGGAGAGAAAGCCAGTGAAAAATGAAAATGGGGTGGTTTAGAGAAGCAAAGGCAATGGGGACTCCAGGAAGGAAAATCTGGCCTCTGTCCCCAGGGTGTCATAGTGAGTAAATGGATTCTGTTACTACTCCTTTGGGGTGAGCTAGCGTATTTTGTGATTTGGACAAAAAGAAAGGAATGATTAGCTGATGTGACTTTGTTTTTTCATGTACTCAGTATCTACTCAGTGTCCCCCTACTCCTGGGTAGGAGGCAATTCACTAGCCGACATCCTCCATAAAAAGGGATTAAAAATAAATGAAAAGAAGGGAAAAGATATGTAAAGAAGTGTGTGTGTGTGTGTGTGCACGTGTGTATGAGCACACATTATATCTTCATTCAGACAGTGAAGGAGAAGAAAGCAGGGCCTGTGCTATTTTATTGACAACCAAGAACACCACTTACCAAAAATCACAACTTAGGGCTTTCATGAAGTGGGTTCATTTTCTCCTCTAAACCACTTGATGGGGTTTTGCTGCAGAAGATAAATTTCAAAAGCCCCTTAAAAACCAATCTTCCCACAGCCTACAAACTAGCCACAGATAACAATCATCCCAGCTCTTCGAAACTTTCAGAGGAATGATGTCCAGATTCCTGGACTTAGGTCAGATTTGGTCCCTGCTGTCTCTGCTATATATATATATATGTATATATGTATTATATATATAATATATATATATTCTATATATCTTTTTACAGATGTCTGAGTCCAGCCATCCCCTGAATGAGCTCTGCTGTTTTCCCTCTCTGATTATCTGCCCAGCTCTCCTTCTTCCTGGAATACCCTGTTCGTCTTCCTTTGGTCATTTTTTCCACTCTACCTTTGTTATCCTTCAGGAATTCAGCTCAGGAGAAACCTCCTCCAGGAAGGTTTCCCTGAATGTTTCCCATCCCACCTTCCTCTAGACACCATAAAACTTTTAGGGCATCTTTAACTTAACCACCTTCATGCTGTAATTTCTCTCGATGGCATATCTTCATCTTCACTAGCTAAGAAACTCTTTGAACACAGGTTAGTTTTGTCTTTTATAAAAAAAAAATCTCAGTTTTCTTAGATCCTTTCCCTAGGGTCATGTACTTAATGAGTGATGAAATTAGGTCTTTGAGAACAGGTTAAAGAACTATAGAGAACATCATATTTTTCCATTACTGAGGAATTATTTTTGGACATAGCTAAAACAATGCCTCAAAGATCTTAAAAAGAAAACAGATTAACTACAAACCAGTCTGGGTATCGTGCAAACATTTCACATCAAAATGAAAAACACAGGGAGAAGCATGGTGTGACTGGGAGGTGGGAGACCACAATTCTGGTCTCTGCCCTGCCACTGTCTTTCTCTGCAATTGTGGACAACTAGTGAACTCGTCTCTTCCTTCCTCTGGGGGGGGGGGGGGGGGGGGGAAGAGCATGTGGACTGAAAACATCCCATTCCCTTGTAAATCTAAAATCCTACAATTCTCATTGATTACATATATTTTTCATGGACTCTATGTTTGCATTAGCATTTCACTGCCTTGCAGTAGTGAAAGGTACACACCTTTCTTACATTTTGAATGATTGGGTTAGAAAATGCAAGCCTCTGATAAAGCTACAAGTTGCCTTGCTCCCTAATCACACTCCTCAGGACAAAATATATTCAAATGGGGGGAGGAGAGAAATGATGAGTTATTCATTTATTGCATTCTAAGGATCAAAAATCTAGAATTTATTCTTTATACTGTACTTTTATACATATTTTCTTATTTAACAACACTGACATCTCTTTGAGGTAGTCAGATGGACTACTAGGGAGTATTAATGCCAAATGGTTCTACATTTCAGTTCTTCTAAGGGAAAAGTAGAAGCATGATTTTTTGTCTGCAGTGGTTAGGGTTATAGGTTTCCTCTACTGTTTAGTCTCTTTCTCAGAGAGTTAACTATCACAAAGCTTATGCTAAAATAAACAATATGGAAGTTAACAAAGTGTGCTAGTAGATGACTCTGCAGAACAGTTCTTTAACCAAGGTTATGATCTTATCTTTCCACTACTGTCAGAAAGAGGAAATAACCTGTGAAAATGTTTGTATTCCAAATTATTTAAAGCAAAGAAGCAATCACCATTAACTTAAATGGAAACATTTTTAGCATTCCCTAACTCTAAAGTAATTATCAGATGATACCAAATAAAATAAATCTAAACTATCACAGACATATAGTAAAAGTCAGAATGATCTGATAATACACAGGCTGTCTTCGATAGTTTGAGGGGAAGCAGCTTGTTGGGGGCTCTCTTGCTACTACCGGGGTCCTGCCTCTAGAACAGCTACTGCAAAACAAATGATGAGCCCTTTTCATCTTTTGTTGTACAAGCAAAAATCCCCTTCAGGTTTCTTTTGACTAGCAAAACCAGGTACAAATGCATGTCTTTTGTAAACATAAAGTGTCAAAATATGCATTTTTTTAAAATCTGAGGATACTTTTGCCATGCAACCAGTTCTGCCCAGGGAGATGTCAGCTTCGAGAAGCCCAGCTTGTTCAATTCAAGCTGAGCAGTTCAGGTAAAATACCACTGTCAGTTCTCTGGTTCCCCTGGTCCACACCTCTTCCCATTCATGACTGTTTTTTCAGCCTCAATCTGGGAGTGAAGTGAACACAGAGAAAAGCCCCCAGAAACCAAGAGGGTCATATAGCATGAGTAAAAAAACCTTCTTGTTATTAGTCACTGACCTTTGGGTGCTATTACTGCCTTCCTAACAACTTTGCATATGTTGACTGACACAGGTATCACTCCCATTTTTCACATGGAGAAACTGAAGCTCAGTGAAGTAAAATAAAGTTTTTTTTTTCAGGATTGTAAAAACCACTTAGATGTCTAAGGCCGGGGTTTGAACTCAGGCATTCTGACTCCACATCAGTGTTCTTTTCCCTGTGTCATACTACCACCTTAAAAAGCACTAGGTATCAATCTTGATTTTGTGTGAGCCCACCCTTTGGGTCTCAGTTTTAATGATGAATCTTTGAAAGGTAAAAAAAGATCACAGGCTTTGTTGTTTAACAGTTCAGTTTAATATGTTTACCTAGTATCCTTGCCTAGATGCATGAGCTTGGTCTCTTACACCTTCTATCCACCAACACCGCAGAAGATGGGAAATTCTTAATAGCAGGGAATAGTTACTGTTCAGTGCTAGCAAGCATAGTGGTATCTTGGGTAGATATTGTAGTGTGGGGTCTGCTTTCCCAGTATCCTTAAACCAGAGAGCCTAAGTAGTTCTTCTCAACTTATGCATTAAGTACCAGAGCCTCAGTTCCTACCCAGTCCCCTCTGATTCCTCCTATTCTGTCTCACTGTCTCTAAGAGAAAACTTGCTAGTGAAACCATACATCAGAGTGGTAGGAGAGACACTGCCTGATTGTAATGACTGACTTTAAAATGGAAAGTCTTCTCATTTCTGTTCTTGTTTGCCTTGGAGCTTCAAGTTGATTTACTTTTTGAATATTTTTCTCCTTTCTCTTACTCTGGCTTCGTGTTGAGAACAGCAGGCATTGCCTTGGCAAGGGTACAGGATAAACTTGCTGCTTTTAGGACATCTGCATCCAGCAAAACCTTTATTTTCCTCTCCCTTGGGCATAATCTTGGAAAAACACATCTGTTATTCCGGGTGCTTACCTGCCTGAGCTTATTTTTCCTCCCTTGGATGGAGAAATGTTCTGTCGAGATATAAGGAGGAATTTTCACACTCTCTGAAGTCACAGACCTTTTGTGTGTTAGGAAAAAAAAAAACTGAGTCTTGATTGAGTCATAAAGTTTTATTGAAAAGATGAGAGCACCACCTGGGTCCCAGAGTCCTTCAATTCCAGGATGTGAAAGTCACTGGAAATGCTTTTGGAGTCTCTTATGAGTAACTGGATGAAGTGGGCAGGGGTTTGGGATTTGCACGTCCCTTAAGAGACTGACACTAGATTTCCCAGAGGCCTACCCCATGACACAGCTCCCAACCTCCCACTGGCTACACCAGTCTCACATAAAGTGGCCTCCAGATTCATTCTCTTCAGTAGACTACCCACCATCTGGGGACAGAAACAAAGACTTGGGTAGGAATTCTATCTCATTCATTCTTTCCTGTGTTCTCAAGCAAGTCTGAGCACCTACTCTATGCCAGGCACTGCACTAGATAATGAGAAGACACAGGCGATCTGCTCTCTCACCTCACTGAGGTTTGAAAATGTGGAGATTTGAAAAGTAACAAGGCAATTGAATTAAGTAGTGGTTAAGTTGTGTCAATAATATCAATGTCACTCAATAATATTAATCATACTATATAATGATAATTCATTCAATGATAATTGACCATATGCCAATGGCTGTTTAAATACTGTGACTATGGCAGTGAGAAAAATGGGCCAGGAGGCTATCTTTTGATGACATGGGCAGGTAACGCAGCAGACACATCTCTGAGGCAGTGGTCAGTGGTAAGGACATGCATGACAAAGACAAATACTATCTGCTAAGTGGTGAAAGTGCGATTTTGGGTATCATTTCAGTCAGGGTGCCCCAGGAAGGGTTCTCTGAGGAGAAGATATCTGAGGGGCATTCTGCATGCCAGCAGGGGCTTGAGACCAGAAGTGCAGCATCTCCTGGGGACACTTGGAGCTTCCTCCAACCCACATCTGCCTTGTGACTTTGGTCCAGTCACTTGGATTCTGAGTATTTGTTTCTTCCTCTGCACCTTGAGGGGGCTTTAATGCCCACTCTGCTGACCTCCTCCAATTGTAGAAATAAAAGGAGAAATTGGCACAGAAAGATCTGCCTTGCTCATCTTTCTTGGACCTGTAAATTATTGTCATGGATACCTACCCCTCCTGAAAGCCTGGACTCATGGGAGTCTCATGGCTTCATGGTGCAGGTGTGAAGTCACAGACTTGGCTTTCCTTGCGCATCTGCAGAAAGCTGGGTGGTGGCTAATCACTTATTGTGTAGATTGACCTACTTGGTCTGCACATTGACACTCTAAGGCACATGTGTGTATTACACTCATTTTATAGGCGTGGAAACTGAGACACGGCAGTAGTAACTTCTCCAGGCTCACTGACATTAAGTTATCAGGAACTCTTAGTCCAAGTTCAACAAGAAAGAAAGGATTTAGGGAATCAGGGCAATAGGTGTTAAAATAGAAAACACATGGAAAGATTCTCCCTGATGTGTGTTGCCAAAATTTGAATAAAAGTGGCAGATGAAATGCAGGGGAACCTGAACTCCCATAAGAGGAAGCATCCTATGCAGGAAGACATAGCAGGGGGTACCCCCTGCTGCTTGGGCTCTGCTTACCTTCTCTAATCCTCCGCCTTCCCTGGAGGTTGACAAGTATGTCCATAGACAGCTGTGAATTGCTGATCTCTGAGAAAGGTGCTTCAGAAAGACAAAGTGAATCATTAAAGAGAGAAAATGGAGCTGCCTGTGTTTGAACTCTCAGACTCTTGAGCATCATGGTGCTTGGAGCCTAGCGCTGCTTGTTTCAGAACCTTGGAATCGATAGCTGCCAACTCCCGCCACCATGTCCTCTGAGAATGAAGATGAAGATGGCTTCTGGGCACTGAGAGGCTGAGTGTCAGCTCTCAAATGAAAAAAAAAGGCACGAGGGGAACTTGTTTCTTTCCTTTCCTTTTTTTTTTTTTTCCTTCCTGGAAAATCAGTTGGCTTTGAGGAATAGCAATAGTGCTTAGTCAATTAGATAGCTGGCACACCCATTGATCTTTAGGGAGCTAAGGTCAGAAGAACAATTACCTAGCCTGTAATCCTTCTCCACTTTTCTCTCCTTCAGACTTGTTGGAATTACATAAGCTTGTCGATGTAAGCTTTGTTCTCATGTCTTTCTCGCTCTTGCTATTTTCTCTTCCTATCCATCGCCCTCTCTATCTTCTTCATACTCATTATTTTCCTGACTTCCACTCCTTCCTTCTCTTTCCTCCTCATCAAGGGAGTAATGAGCAGCCCATTTGGTCAATTCAGGGCCATCCCTTTGCTTAACTGCTGACCATCTGTCTGTCAGGGTGGCAGTCCTGTAGGGAAAGTTTGGGAATTCAGACAGATACAAATTCAAATCCTGGTCTGGTTTGTTTGTAATATGACCTTGGACAAATAATTTAGCCTTTGTTTTCTTTTTAAATATGTATAGATTAGTGTATGTGTGTACTCACGTTTGCCTTGTGGTTGTTGATCCACAGATGGTGGTGATCACCATTATTGCTGACTGTTACTATAATTTCCTACAGAGAAAGAGTGTATGTAAGACAGTCCTCACTTACCCCATCTCCACCAGATCTCATTAACTTAAGGCCCTGTCTTCTTGGCGTTTGAGCCTATGCCAGCACAGCTTGATGGGGTGGTAGAAGCTGTGTCCTTAGAAAAAGAATCGAGAAAAGTCAGATATGCAATCAACCATAGAGAAGACTGGCCTGGGAGAAACCCTGTAACTCCACTCTCCACTGACCCACTGCCTGCACAGCTTCCGCACTGGCCTCTCCATATGTGTCTACTCTGACCACCTGACTGCCCCCTTGTTCTGGTACCTGCTCCATTCCACTGGAATTGGAGCCCAGCCTAGAAACTGTAGTTAACTGAGCTCACAGCTGCCAGCTCTGAATTCCAGTTTGGGATTCTTCTTTAGCCTGGGGTGCAGCAGACACTACAAAAGCCTGGCACTGGGAGGTGTGACTTGGAGTTGACCTCTCAGCTTATGCTATGCAGTAGGAAAGGGTCCTCTGTCACTGCCTTCTGAGCCACTGGCCATAGTGTCTGCTAAAGGTTTTGAGAGGGAGGGGGGTGGGGTCTATTTGTGGTTCTTGACATCAGCAGAAATACCCTGCTATTTTGGAAAGAGAGCTGGATTGGAAATCAGAAGGCTTGGGTCTGAATCATAGCTCTGTCATTTACTAATTATAAACACTTGGGTAAGTCATTCAACCTCTTGAAGGACATCCTCAACCCCACCATTAAATGGCAACAGTTATTTACTGGGGATGCATCTAGTACAGTTCTCAGTGGTGTTGATTCCACTCTTTATTTAGACACTCTTACAGTGGTTGAAGATGTTCATTATGCAGTTTTGACCTGCTTAGAGACATCAGGTGTTTATAGTCAGTGCCAATTATGATGCATAAGACAGTGTGGCACTGAGGTTGAATGCAAGGACTCCTCTATGATATTGCCTGGGTTCCCATTCACAACCCCTTGCCAGCTGTGAACTGGAGCAAGTTACCTCACACCTAGGTATCTGCATTTTCTTGGCTGAACATGGCGCTTGAAGGTTTGGTACATGACTCAATTATTCTGATGATTATGAGAGTTAATAGGCATAAACTCTCAGACCCTTATCCTCATAGTTTTTGTCTTAGTATTAGCTATTGCTATTGTGCCCATTTCAAATGCCTCCCTTATTCAAACTCATTTTCTTTCTTTCACCTCTGCCCATATTTTATTAAGCAGTTGATTTTAAGTGAAATTGATAACAGTCTCTTTCCTGATAATTTGGGAATGAGATCAAGTAATGATGTTTGGGCATGGGGGGCAGAGGAGAGAGGAGAAAGAAGGACTTGTGACCGGTATGCTCAAACCTTTTGGGGACAAACATTTTTTCCCTCCTCTCCAACTGGGTGAACTGGGGGCATATGAAGAGAAACAGAGAGGGACCCAAAAAAGAGAAATATACAGACACAGAGAGAGGGAGTCATTGATGGTGGGAGGAAAAGATAGATTGAACCATTCATCCAGAGTGAAACACAGGAGACAGGCAGAGCCTGGCAACTTTATAGGCTGGTTCCATTTTCTGATTCTAGTGCCTTCTTGAAGTTGCATCTCTAATCTTCGGTTCCAGGGGACACTCTGATGTCATTAGAACAAATTCTTCTGAATCAATTGGGATAGACTAATTTATGCTGCAGTAACATATATACCCCAAATCACAGTGGTTTAATATTACACAGGTTTTGTTCATTCTATGTGCCAACCTATGTGCTCACCAGGGAGCTCTTTCTTTTCATCATCACTCAAAGATACAATCTTTATCTTGACATGCTTCCACAATAACTGTGGCAGGGAAGTAAATGTGGCAAATATGCACTAGCTCTAAACTTTTTTCTTGAAAGTAGAACAGATCATTTCTGCTCACAATTTTGTTATCCAAACAGATCACATGACCACGCTTGTTTTTAAGGAAGTGGGGAAATACAAATTTATTGTGTAGCAATAAGGGGTGCCCAGATTAATTCTGAACATCCTTTTTTTACTCCCACCCCTCTTTTCTTCTCAATTTTTCTCAACAGGGAATTGCTTTCTATTTAAAAAAGCAAATAAACAAAATGGAAGGGATATGAAATAAAAATCTCACTTCCATAGATAGCTGGCTATTACACTGGTAGGACATGCTGTTGGTACTTTGGAATCCTAAAGAAGGAGCACACCAAAGGGTGGATAAAGTTATAGAACATCATGCAAGAGGTGATATATGAGCTGGACTGTTGAGGGTGGAAGTATTTTCCAGGCACTTCCATGACTCAGTCTTTGAGGTTAGAATTACACTTGGCATGTGGACGTTGGGGTCACATAGGCTGACTGAGTAAGCTAATGAATGGCAAACACCTAACATATGCCATGATGCTGCCTAGTTGTTGAGAAAATGTTACTTGTCTTCCCTTATAGCCTCACACTACAATTTTCTCTTTTTAGTTACTGCTGCTGTAAAATTTTCTTCTTATTTTCCCCTGGGGAATCTAAACACTTCATACTGGCAGGATCATTGGGAGCCATGTGATTGAGGGGTTTGCCATTTTACTGGGAAGACTAGTTTAATTGTTGGCATAAAGTTCGTTGCCTTGGTGTTATAAGCCAACAGACTTGAGGCTTTGAGCTACCATCTGTTTCTCAAAAACATCTCTTTCCCTGGAATCATCTCTGAGAATATCATTTTCCACTTAACTTCAGAGATGCATATCTTGGGATATTATTATTTCATTGTGGGTAGTAACCTGTAAAACTAAAGATAAAGAACTTCAGGTGTAAAATAGTGTTTGTGATAGTGATACAGTTCTATTTCTTTTTTTTTTCATTTTATTTATTTATTTATATATAAATTTCACATCATTGTAATCCCAGGAATTTATCCCCCCACCTTCCCCTTCATCCCCCCCCCACTTTCCCTCCTGCTCAAAGTTGTGCACTTCATTTTGGTGCTTAACTTGTTTTGACTTTTCCTCAAGTCTTTTATTTTTTCACTATATCCCATATATTAGTGAGGCACAGCTAAGAAAGTGGCTCGCCTGTTCAGAAACTACCAACAAGTCACCTAGGTGCACAAAATAAAGTTCAGGGGCAATTTGAGTTATATCTCCCATTCTGTTTGATACTTTCTACTTTCAGTTGTTGCCCATACCCTTCCTTTGGATGGTACCCATCTATAGTGGGACAGAATATATAGAATCAATTTGATTGCCAGTAATAGAAAACCCATCTCAAAAAGAGGTAAGCAATTATAGAACTCACTGCCTCATGTGTTTTAGAAGTCCAAACATATAGGAGAACTTAAGGTTGGCTTGAACCCATGACTTGTCAATACCGCAAAGCTATGTTATTTGTCTCTGATCTATCTTTGATCTTCCATGGGGCCAATCTCATCTCCACCAGATCTGAAGATAACTGATAATTACCTGTGGGCTACATGTCTCCTGCTTACCTTGGGGAACAGAGTAACATTTATATTCACTAAACTCTGATTATATCTTTACAGAACAGTTGGATTACTCCAGTTAGTGCAATGAGTTGCACAGAAGCCTTAAACTTGGGTTATGTGTGTATTCCTGAATAGATCTCAGGAACAGATTCACTGGGACCACTCAGTCTTTCATCTATACCTCAAAACTGATCTGAGTTCTTAGACTAACATGAACCCTGAATGGGATTTCCATCTCTTTAAGAAAGGGCCCAGAAAAGCATCCCTGCTAGAATTGTAACCATGAATATATTTCACTCAGTTAACACTTAATCTTGTCTACATACTTAAAAAATATTTATGGAGCACCTAAGATAGTCCAGATATTCTACCTGATATACCCTTATGCTTAAAGGAAATCACATCCAATGGAAATATGGGCATTTTGAGCATGTTTTGAGCAGCTATGATAGTAGAAAAGCACAAGTTACCCTATCAGCCCAGAAAAGAAGAGTGAACACCCACTTAGAGACTGGAGGTGAGTGAGTTCAGGCAGCGATTTCCGGGAAAGTTAATGCTGAACTGAATCTTGAGAGGAAATTTGTTTTTAATCATGTGAGGATGTGGAATGAGGGGAGAGTAAAATATACTAGACAGAGAGACTTCAGTATACTAGGTAGTGAGGGAAACAGGAGAAAGCTTAGCGATTTGGGTGATGCAGCTGGTTCACCATGACATCAGCCAAGAGTGTAGAGTCTAACATGGTAATGCTTGGGATTACACACACACCAACTCTACAACTTTGTGACTACATGGTGGTCAAGTCCCTTGACCCTCTCTGGGTCAAGGTCAGTTTCCTTATTATAAAAGAGGTCTGATAGTAATATTAACTATCCCCATCAATACTGTCGTTGAGGATTAAATGAGTTATGTGTGATTCATTTGGATTAGGCTCCATATTAGAAGCACTGTGAACAAGTGAACATATGAGTGATTATGATCATGGCCAGACTGCCTGCACACATAGGCACATACCCTTCTGTCTATTTGGAAGAAAATGAATTTGGGAAGTGGATGAGGAAGCAGGGGAAATTAATGATATGGGTAATACAGCCTTGCTTTCCTTTTGGTCTCAGTCCTGACAGAAATTCAAGGTGTAAGAACTATAAAGAATATCATTGCTTTCTTCTAAATTGATGGCCTGGGCTGCTGAGTCAGGGGTATTATCCTCAAGTATACCAATGCTGTAATCTTATTATTGCCATAATCACCACTGCTTAGCAATTTCCTCAGCTCTGAAAATGAGTCAGAATAGTGTTTAAAGGCCTGTGCTTTGGAACCAGACAGATCTGTCTGGTTCTGCTCCTACTTTTTCATACTCATGTCTTTTAATTCTAACAGCACCTCCATGAAGTGGATTTCCTCATTCTCATTTTGCACATTGTGCAGTTGTGGCTTGGAGAAATTAAGTACCCCACCTCCCATCACACAGATGGCAGAGCTGCACTGCAAGTCCAGGGCTGAGGGAACTACAGTTGTTTAATTTTTGTGATTTTTTTTTCCCTTTCAAACTGGTTCAGTGATAATAACTCCCTGCATATTGTCATAAAGATAAAATGAGATAGTGCTTGTGAACCAATCAGCACCATGACTAGTCTAGAAATAAATCTTTAATAAATTAGCTCTGGTGCTGCTGATGAAATTTGCCTTTCTTATGTTTTTAATAAGGATCAAATTAACTGATGAGTATAAAAACAGTGTAGGAAAGGAAGACCATTCATAGATACTACTACAAAAAGGGTTTCTGATGATTAATCTAGTTACAATCGCCAATCCCCATCATTCACCAGTCCCTGTCTTACTTTTCTCCAGAGAATTTTTCACCATTTAACATATTATTGCTAGCTAGCTACATAGATAGTTAGAGATAGATAAATATGGATTTTTTTCTTGCTAAGGAATGAGATGTGTTCTCCATTTCAATAAATAAAAGATGATAGTGTTGTAAATGGTAGACTATCCTCCTCTTGACATTAAGCAAGAGACTATCCTCCTCTTGACATTAAGCAAGAATATACATTTGACAAGTAGTTGTCCATCCACAAGTAATTGGAGTTGCCACAGGCCAAGATAAATGTAGCATGCTATCTTTTACTTACTAGTATTTTGTGTGTGTGTGTGTGTTCTCTGCTAAAATATAAACTCCACATGAGCAGGAATTATAGTCTGCTTTTTTGTTGTTCTTTGTTGTACCCTTCATGTCTCAAATAGTGCATGGGAATGGTGAATCCTTAAGAAATATTTAGAAGAGTAAGCAAATTAACTAGCAAAGCAATACTTTGATTTATAGTTAGAAAAATGACACTCCAGTTCTGAGATTTTATGATTCTGTAGGTTTCTATGAACTTCTCAATCACTCCTGCTTTTGAAGGCTAGGACAGGAGAAATGCTCTGTCTCTGTTGTTTTGCTGGGAAAAAAAAATCTTAGGTACTTTGTTAATGTCAAGCCCTGTGTAAAACTTGCCTTGTTATCAGCAGTATTCTCCATGAGTCCATCCATTGGACTCGGGAATGATTTCTTCCATATTTGAATGGTATCACATGTATATCACACATCAAAGTCATGTCAAGAGAGATAACACCCTGCTTTTCTCAGCATAAACTGATGGAGGGAAGTCACAGCCATGGTTCTTCACACATGTCTATAGCAGAGCAGTATCTGGGGTGCCACAATCTTGTCTCTCTCTTTTGATTTAGAAAGGATTCTGAATCCTTTTTCTCATGGACTCCAGATCTCCCATCTGTACTGTGGGTTTTTCTAGAATAATACAGATTACATAAGAGATGTAGCTGCCTTCATTTTTTAATGAATGCTTCTAGAAGCAGACTTGAACATTTATAAGCAAATAAGACTTTCCTTGTTTCTTCCTGTCTTTCCTGGTATGCTACTCGGGGTCCTTATTGATGTTCCCAGAGCTCTAGTCTACTCCCCACTCACATATCTCACTATGCCCCTTCTTATAATAGTTCCCTCTATATACCAGGCTTCACCAGCCAATTCAACCTGATGACTACTCTGTAGTCCATAGTCTAGTCTGTCTCCTGAGCTCCAGACTGATTGCAAGTTGGATTTCTGATTGCAAGTTGGACATCCTCACCCAAAAGTAACACATTTTCAACATACTCACACTCATGTCACCGTCTTTGCCCTTAAGCCTGCATTTGTGAGTGAATGACAGCTATATCCATTTAGGTGCCAGGCCAGAATCCTACATGTTGGGCATGATTTCTCTTTCCTTCTCACTCATTTCCCACTTCTTAGCTTCTAGCCAAGCTGAATGTGGATTCAGCATCCTGATGAGTCACAAATCTAACCACTCTTTCTTTGCATATCCTGTGACAGGCCCTCAGTGTATTGCACAATATATATACTTTTATGCCCCCTTGCTTCTGGTCTTTGCTTTCTCAAAGGCATCCACTTCACAGCAATAGAGTGATTTTTCTAGAATAAAACCATATTACTTTCTGAGTTAAAATTCACTGCGACTTCTATAGGTAGGAGTTTATGCTTCTTAAACTGTCTATGACCTGATTCTGTGGGTGGTCCACCACTATATCTAGCTTACTCATCGAGTTGCAACTATTGAGCCTTCTCTTACAGGGTTGTTATGACATCCAATGGGCTAGATCATGTGGTATGTGTTATATTTGTTCAGCATGCTGGCACATAGTAAGTGCTCAACCAATGTGAATTCCCTCTCTTGCCTTCTTCCTGAACAAACAGTTGGAACTGGCCATGGACTGCTTTGGAGATGTCTGTAAACTGAGTCTAAAGCATTCCTACCTGCCTTTCTTTTGCTGAGATGCAAGCTGAAAGCCCCCACCCCCATGCAATTTAATCTCCATGATGGATGATCAAGTAATTAGGGCAGCAAGCATTTGAAATTGTGTCAGCTCCCTGATGGCTCAGTTCCTCAGCGTCTGGCCTAGTAGTGAGCAAAGTGTGTGCTTTTCTCTTTATGTACTTCCCCAAGAACTTTGGGCCACTGCCTGAATGGCCAGAAGGAAGGAAAAGAGAATTCTTGTGAGCAGGACCAATAACTTTCCTTCTCTGCACAAGTGGCATTTTAGGTGTATAATTGGGGAGGGGGTGATGGAAGGAAGAAGCGTGGGTGTTAGAACCAGTATGTACTGAGTCCTGATTCAAACCCTCACTGGCATGTATCTAGTGTAAGTTACCTAATCTTTCTAAGCTCCAGTTTCCTCAGTTCTGGGGATATGCTCCTTATCTCTGGAGATAATGTTCTTTATATTTCATGGGATTCTTGGAAGAACAAATGAAATAATGAATGAACTACATAAGACACAAATTATTGATTTTTTTTGTTTTTTACAGATGTTATGTGTACCATACTGAAAAGGTATTCAGGAATTCAAGGTGGTATTTTCTGTGCAAACTTTCTTTCCACTTACTGTTCATGTGACTCTTGGTAATCATTATTGTTATGATGCCTATGATGTTGGGTAGAACTATTTATCTTTACTAAATCTGGGCAGTGAATATTATTTTTAGAGGAAAATGCCCCAGATGGAAGATATGGATGAGTCACTTTATTATTTTTTAAAATTTTATTTCTGAATTCTTATAAATTCTTACATAAGTAAATAAGGTAAATGGTTACTGGCATGCCTTCCCTGGATAAGTCACTTTATATCTGTTTCCTCAAATATAAAGTTAAGAGGGTGAACTTGATGGGGCACCTCAAATTAGACCTGATGCACAGCAGGAGTATAATAAATAGACATAGAGGAACTGCTCAATAAATAATTGTTGGATAAATTAATGACTAAATGAAAAATAAGATTGATGTCATTGGTTAGTTTGAAGTCTACATGGAATGGATAGATACATTATATATCTTGGGATCATACATGCACAAGGAGATATTATAGGTAAGGATACTTATATAGCTTTATTCCTCTCTTTCCTGCCAGAATAACCTCCTTCAACAAATCTTTGAATGCTCCTTTAATACGGCAAAGATGAACTCCCCCACCTCCTGCCCCTTAGTGACAGGGGTTAATGATAAAGCCTGAGAAAATTGTGGTGATGGGTGTAATACCAAATAAAATTAACAGTTGTAATGCATGGGACTTGCCCTTGCCTTTCTCCACTCACATGCAACTCAGCATGGAGGAATATTGAACTCATGAGTCAGAGATTTTTTGGTGATTTTAACCTACAGTTTTCCTTCTGAGCTTCTAGAATGTTCCAGAAATCTGTGCACACATCTTTAAGTGTTCTTGACAAGTGGTGAATGAATATGTCCTTTTTTCTAAATATAGCTGAATGAAAGAAAGAAAACACTCCTGCATGGAATTTGACAGCATTAGAGAATCCTACTGGCTCAGAAACTTGTAGACGCACAGAGCCTTAGATAAGGGTTTCTCCCAGAACCTCCCACCCCGTTCTTTCTAGCTTACCCTCAGCCGGCTAGCGTCTGTCTGTGTGCATGCTTTCAGAGATGAGGCACTGCTGTCTTACTTGGAATCATATCTGCTGAGCCAAGACCAGCCTGCACTGCCCTTCCTCTTCAATGCTAGTTCTCCCTTTAAAAGCTCATGATATAAACCCCTGCCCCACTTGAAATGCTGGAAACTCGTGTTATCATCCAGACTCTTCTTCACATTGTCTGTCTTTAAATTCTTCTTGCTCTGTTAGAGTAATATATGACCTCAGTTAAGCTAAATCTGTTATATACCTGACGTCCTACATAGTTTTTGTTCCATGTATTTTTTTAGTCCTCACTATAGCCCATAAGTGTGGGACTTTCATTGCCCTATTTTACTGGTAAAGCAGATGAGGCGCAATCCCCTAGTAAATGAGATGGCTGGGATCTGATTCAGGATATTGATTGCAGAGTCTGTATGCCTAACCTCTCTGCCCTCTTTCTGTAATATTATCAATAAAGTAGTATAAATACAGTAAGTCCTAACTTAGCATCACTGGTAGGTTCTTGAAAATTGCAAAAATTCAAGCAAAATGATGCATAACAAGCTAACTATTATAAACAAGAAATAAGTTCCTGTGGCCTAATTCTTGTCACAAAAAATGTCACCAAACTTACTAATAAATACCCCCAAATACTTCTAATGTTCAACAGTCATTTGTATTTATTTATAGTCCAATCTTTTCATTCTAGTGAGATTACGTTAATTAAATCCATAGATCATTATCATATTTTGAAACAGCATTTTCTCGAATGAACAAATGAGTCTGTTCTTACAACCAAAATCAGGTAAATGCCTCCACTGCCCAGGAGTGCCTCTCACCCCTGCCAACCCAATCTGTGTGTCAAAAATGGTATCTACCACTTTTTGTGCCTCACATAGGCCCATGTTACTCCTTTCTGGTTCTGAGAGGCTGCCTTTCCTCCCCTACTAGAAGAGCCTCCCCAATTTTGGGTGTATTTGGTCTTCTTGTCGCTGTACCAGTCCATCTTGTTCAGAATTTAGTTCGAGAAAGCCCCCTCCACCGCAAAGAGAGCATGCTGTGAGGTGCTCCAGGATCCCCTTCATGGAGGGACTTTTTGGCACTGCTGCTAGGGCTACAGTGGGCAGACAGCTTTTGCTAACTGATGCCTACACAAGCTGCCTAAGCTTCAGAGAACTGTCTCTCTCATAGCCTTTTCTTGGACTACGGCCATCCAATCTCTTGTTGGTGTGTGTGTGTGGGGGGGAATCCAGCTCAGCCCAGCTCAGCCCAGCTCAAACAACAGCGTATGGTGTTCCTAATTCCAGGACACCCCTGAGTCCTTGGGGTTGCTCTATAGTTGGCTGTCTCCATCTGCCAATTGTTGCATCCTACTCTTCCCTTAGGTATGCACCCCAGAACCCTGGACATCCTAGGGAACAGGCTACATACTGCTCTGTCTTGGAGCATCTTCAGAGAGACATTCTGAATTTGCTATCATACCCACTGCGCCCTCTGAAGTAGAAGGGGACGACTTATACCACCTTCATTTTTATATAAACATACCCTGCTCATCTTCTTTATCGCACAAATCATGTCCATCATGAGCTGGGTTTATTTATAGTCTGTCTCCCCTTCCCCCAGTTTCCTTTACTAAAACAAAATATCCTTGTCTGTCTCAAAGGCACTCAATAAATAGCAGGTAAGTGAATATCATATGCTGTCATGGTTAAGCTTAGCCAACACTTGAAGTGAAACTCCCTAGGTTCAGATCTGGACACCTATCAACCTTTTATCTTGCACAAGATAGATAAATACTACTACCTATCAGCACTTGGAACATGCACACAAAGTGCAGAATAAGTGCCCAGTACACCTTGGCACTGAATAATCAATTTACTCATGGGATTCTTGTGAGGATTAAATGATCTAATAACTATGCAGATTGCTGAATTAGCACAGTGTCTTCCTCAGAGCGAGCACTACCTAAGTGCCTCTGTTGGCATCAGCAGTACTCATGCTTGCACAGTGACTAGAAAGCCAGTCCCTGTCCTCAGCCTTAGGGCCCTGTGGTGCCCAGCACCACACTGAGTATGTTGGAGGCAGTCAGCTGATGAGCAGTCTTCCCTTCCTTGCCCTGGAGGGCAGAGACCTGCCCTTGATCTGACAGGGGTACACTACCTCACCCAGTGCCAGCCACACAGCAGACATGCCATGCGTGCACTTCAGAAAGGTTGGTGTGAACCAAATGTCAGTGTCATCTCAATTGCTCAAATGTGGTCTCCATGGTGATTCCCAGCCCAGCAGTTTGAGGAAGGTGCTTCCAGATCTGGGGGCTGGCACACGACAACCTCCAAACATGTGCCATATTTTTTCGCGTTTCTCAGACAGATTGTGGGTTGTGTGTTCATTAATTAAGATGAGAGTAATTGGTCCCAGCAAATAGTCTGCACATCAGCTTGCAAATTGTGTGCACAACGAGGCCCCATGGTTCATTCTTTCCCATCTCATATCTCCATAGCTGGTTCCTTGGCTCCTGACTGCTTCCCCCAAATCCCCAGGCCCTCGTTTTACTGTAACAGTTGAAGAATAAAGGGACAGTAGGATTTAAAATGGTGTTTCCTTGGCTTATTCGAAATCTATTCATAGCCAGGGAAGGAGGAAATAATAACCCCCTCACATGCATGTAGCACTGTGTAATTTTTAAAAATGCTTTCACGTATACAATTTCATTATTCCTCCTTTCATCGCAAGGAAGCAGTTATTCTTAAAGGGGTGAAGGACTCAGACTACAGAGCTTAAGTCCTGTCTCTTTCACTTAGTGGCAATGGTGACATGCTTGGGCTTTTCCACGTGTCAATTTTCCCAATATAAATTTCATGATAGCATAGGGCCTACTTCATAGGATCAGAGTGTGAGCTTTATCAGGTAATTCAGGGAAATAACAGAATCCTTATAGTGGGTTCCCAAGGATTTTGTTGCAATCATACCCACTTTACAGATGTGATTTAAGACTTTGAGACATCTAGTTAGTTGGCCAAGGTGTTTGACTTGTTATAGGCTTGAGATTCCAAGTTCTCTGTTTTTTAAATAGTTCTCAGTGCTAGCTACTATCATCTGCATGTGTACTAAACTGAGCTTTGGATCACAGAAGTATAGAACACTCTGAGAAGTTGTTATTCCCAAGGAGGTCACTCCCAGCAAACATTTCCTCTGATGTTTTTCTGTGAGTTTAGTTTGAAACCATTGTAAAGGTGTCATTCTTTCCCCATACAAGACAAAGGTGATGAGTACCCTTCCTCAGTTATTATATCCACAGGTCATTTTAAGGTGCTGTTGTTACGGCCACATGACGCCAGGGCAGCTCAATAGCTCTGCTGCTTACCTTATTTTCTGTATTGATTGCCTTCTTTTCTGTTCTTAAAACAACCCACTTGGCTCCAGTAGACTGGACATCATTTGGTATTCTGCTACTGGTGTGGGAACTGTGTCTTCCAATTTGCTGGTAGATGGTGTCTAGCACAGGGCCTATCACATGGCAGACCCTCACCTTCTCATGTGCACAGATGAATGAACCAATCAGTTGAACAATGAATCAAGGTTATTAGCTCATCTGCAAGATTTTGGATTGTGACCTTCCCTGACTTTTTAATTTTATAACTTGCGTAATCCTGCAGGGCGCTGTCTCTTTTCCTGTGCTTTTCTGACAGTTCCTACAAATGAGTCACCCAGATCCTGTGGCAGGTTCTTCGAGGCCCAACCATAGGAGGGTGAGCATACTGTTTTTCAGGGGTGCTAGGAAGGGGCCAGAGACCTTCTCAAAGCAGAAAGTCACCAGACCCAGGCAAGACCTCTGCCTACGGCCCTCTGACCGAGCATCAGTGTCAGGCTAGGCTTCTCAGAGCCAAAGTAAGCATTCCTAGTCAATGCCAGAAGGGTGGGGCCTTTGCATGGTTTCTTATGTATGGTTTCCCTCTGTAGCTTGTGGTGTTGTTATAGGGAGGCCAGCTCTAAGATGTGTTCCAAAGAAGAGTCAAGGATAGCTGTGTGGAAGTTCATGAATTCAGGGAGACAAGTCAAAAATTGGTAAATTAATGTAGGCTGAGGTCTTCCCTAGATGCCCTCCCTGATCCGTAAATAGGACAGAAGGTACCTACTAAACCACATAGTCAGGGAGAAAGCCTTGGGCCAGGAGGAGCAAGACCAGAACTCACGCAACCTCACTGTGTGTTGCATGGATGTTCCTCTTTTTCTTTTTATTATCTCTATTTTTCATGATTTAAAATGAAGATAATTTTATAGCAACACCCATTCTAGAAATGATAAGCTGTTATATGAAGTAGTGCCTCTAATAAAATTATCTTTCTCTTCAAAGCAAAAAACAAAAACAAAAACCTTGCAGTCTAATTCTCGCTGTGTCTTTGACATGCCAATGTTTGACATAGGCTCCATCTAAGCCTATGTCCCCTCCTGTGTACCAGGGGCATGATTCTTCAATCCTCAGGATGCTTGGTTGTTTCATAGTAAAGCTCCAACAGAAGGATGGCAAGAAGAGGTTTGAGAAAGACAATTTATGCCACATGAGACAAACTGTGAGTGATATTGTAGGGAAGTGAGAGCTATATATAGGATATTTTAATATAGACAATGTTTCCCTGGATGAGACGGCATTTTAAAAATATATTGATTTTATTTTATTTTTAAAGTTGAATTACTAGTGTTGTTGTTGTTTTTTTTCATTGAGGCATTGCTGATTTACAACACTGTGAATGATTTAGGGGTATAGACTCACACTCTTCACACCCCTAATCCTTCGTTGGGCCCCCTGCCCACTTTGCTCTCTTCTTTAGACCTTCCTCTGCTTGTAACTTCAATGCTGTGATGACATTTCTAGGGCTTGCTTTGGTTTAGTCTTGTCTATTCCTTCATTTTTGTTTCTTTATATCCCACATATGAGTGAAACCATTTAGTATATGTCTTTCTTCTTTTGACTTATTTCCCTTTTGACATAATCTCCATTTCCATCCATGTTGTCACAAATGACAATATTTTGGGATGCGATGGCTTCTAACTCCATGAGAAAAATTAGTTTGAGTTCACAACTAGTCATTTAAACAAAATATTTTTTATTTGATTGACCTCAGTTTCCTCATTATTTTAAATGGTCTTTAAAACACTGGGGGGAGGGCAGTGTATTAGGGTACAAAATTGTTTCATTTACGGATAGTATATTAGTCTCACAGAAGGGAAGTTTCTCCCTACTTTGGGAAAGGACATCACATTTATTGACGTTTGACTGCTCTTTTCAGGAACCTATCTTTCCTGCTTCATTTAATTGTCACTTAGCCCAAGGGGGCTTTATTATCCCCACTCCACTGAGAAGCAAAGAGCCTTAGAGAATATTATGCCTTAAATTCCCCCCCTCCCACCACTTCAATAACTTGTGGATATTGAAGTCTTGTTTCTGGTACCTCAGAGTTTGACCTTAAATGGTATCCTTACAAAAAAAGGGGAAATTTGGGCATACACACAGACTGTAATGTGATGAAGAAGACAGGGTTCAGGTGATGCTTCTACATGCCTGGGAATGCAAGTGATTATCTGCAGAACACCAGAGGCTGGAGAGAGGTGGGCAAATTCACGCACACAGACCTCAGGAGGAACCAACCCTTCCCACACCCTGTACTAGGACCTCTGGCCTTCAGCAATGTGAGACAATAAATACTGTTGTTAGAGTAATTCAATTGATGGCATTCTGTTATATGGCAGCTCTAGGGAGCTGATCAGAGAGACTAAGTTCCCACAACTGGTCTTATGTGCATGCCCTCCACACCCTGGAATGTCAACCACACACGTGAAGGGACAAGGCCAGGGAAGGTCATCTCAGTCCTGAGTTACAACTTATCCTCTGCCCTCCATGAGAAAGTGAATGGGGTCAGGAGGATCAAGGACCCTTCTTTCTTCCTTTACATTATTGCTGGTAGCGCTGGAGGAAGCAGCTGGGAGGCACTCTGCCTCTGGCTTGGCTGGTTTCCTCAAACAGTGGCCTGCCTCATCCTGCCAAGGAGCCAGATGCCCCATATCAGAAAGTGATGTCACAGCAAGAGGGGGTTTTGAGCAGAAGTATTCGGGGAGAAGCTGCTCAGGCTAATATTGCCTTTTGTCTAATGACTCAGGGCTTCTGGCCCAGGTAGCTGAGAACTGGCAGTTTAAACACAAGTTTAAACTTTGTACACTCACCTATAAAGCCAGAGACCAGCTTTCCTGCTGGCATACACTTAAATGGAATGGGCTCCAGGGTAGGGGACCACCCCCCCCACCCCCCCCCCCCCAGCCTCAGGCTCTACAGAAAGTAGAAAGGTGAGTAAAAGACCCTTAGAAGGGAATTATCCCTGCCTGAGCACCTGGGATCTCTCACATCCCTCTCCCACTTCTCATGGAGGCAGCTCTAACCAATCTGTTTCTGTTCAGGGGAGAAAACCTTCTCAGAAAGGTGAAGTGGCTCTTCCAAGGTTAATCAGCAAGGAGAAGAAAACCTGGGCTAAAAAAACAAGCCCATCTTCAAGAGTCTATGCTCTTTGTGCCACAGCTCATACCACAAGGCAGCAAAATAGTGTAACAAATCTGGTGCTCTCTCTCTCCCTCTCTCTCTCCCTTCTTCTCTTCCTCCCCCTCCCTCTCACCCACCCTCCCTCTTCCTCCCTCCCCTCCTCCCTCCCCTCCTCCTTCCCTTCCTCCCCCTCCTTCCCTCCCTCCC
>PVHY01004038.1:82553-99352 GCA_004024945.1 Uropsilus gracilis | reverse complement strand
TGTGTGTGGTGTTTTGTGTATGTGTGGTGTTTTGTGTGTGGATGTGTGGTGTTTTGTGTATGTGTGATGTTTTGTGTGTGTGTGGGTGTTTTATGTATGGGGGTGTTTTTTGTATGTGGTGGTTTTGTGTGTGTGCCTGCGTGTGGTGTTTTGTGTATGTGTGGTGTTTTGTGTGTTTGTGATGTTTTGTGTGTGTGTGGTATTTCGTGTGTGTGGGTGTTTTATGTATGGGGGTATTTTTTGTGTGTGGTGGTTTTGTGTGTTTACCTATGTGTGTGGTGTTTTGTGTATGTTTGTGGTGTTTTGTGTGTGAATGTGGTATTTCGTGTGGGTGGTGTTTTGTGTGGGTGGTGTTTTTTTGTTTGTTTGGTGTTTAGTGTCTGCGAGTGGTGCTTTGTGTGTGTGGTGTTGTGTGTCTGGTGATTTTTGTGAGTTTGTGTGGTGCTTTGTACGTGTGTGGTGTTGTATGCCTGGTGTTTTGTGTGTGTGTGTTTGTGGAGGCATGTTATCAACGTTGATTAACTTTATCTATGTCTAAACCAAATAACAATGACTTTATGTATAGGTTCCATGAAAACGATCTGGAGACGAGACAGAGAACAGCATAGAAAATAGTGAAAGAAAGGAAAAGGGAGCCATACTGGTCAAAGGAAAGCAAGAAGAGAAAACAGGCCATGCAGACAGTAAAGAAACGGCATGCACAGCCCCGGTGGTGATAACAGAGCCCCATGTCAGCGTCGGCACAGAGAGGTGTGGCCCCATCGAGGCTGCCGGCATGAATTGGGGTGCACACAGAGCCCTCCACCTCCCCAGATGGCTCTGCCAACTTTGAGACCTGGCACCTCCACGGACCGATTCCAGAACCCCTCTTCAGTCACAGTTCCCCGCACAGCATCCAAAGAGCAAAGCTCAGATATCGTGCCTCTGAAGCGCTTGCTACCATCTTAGTTTCTGACTGAATAGCCCCCCTCATGGAGACCCACTGCTCATCTTGCCCATGGCTGCAAGGACTAGTGCCTCCAACTTGAGCCAAAATATGAGCACCTTTTCCAGTAAGGGCTTCTAACTGGGTATCCCTATTCTGAAGGATTCCTGCCAAGCAAATGTTTAGGAAGCTGAGTGACAACTCAGCTCAGGTTCAGAAAGACACCGGTGACTTTTTAAATTAATGAATGAATGAATTGTTTAGTAATCATTTTGTTGGTTATATATTTTATGTCTATAAGTAGATATATGCATATATATATATATATATATATATATATATATATATATATATATATATATATCTTCCTGTGCTCCTCCTTTCCAGAATTTCTCCCTCACCCCACCCCTTCCCTAGCAGCCTGCCCCAGCTCCACTATCCACTTATTTTGTTTTTTTTCTGGCCTTTTGTTCGTTATTCCTATATCCCACATATTGGTGAGACTATATTGTTTCTGTCTTTTTCTTTCTGATTTATTTCTGCTAACATATTAGGTTCCTCCCTCTCGGTCTATCCATGTCATCACAAATGACTCCTGTTTGTCAATTTTGATGACAGAGTAATATTCCATTGTGTTGCTAGACCACAGCTTTTCCAGCCATTCGTCACTTTGGGGCATTGGGCTGTTTCCATGCCCTGGGCTACTGTAAACTGTGCTGTGATGAGCATCTGAGCGCATGAGGTGATGAGCATCTGAGCACACGAGGACACCGGTGACTTTAATGTTTGAATTAGACAACAGGAGTCTCTGTGCTACCACCTGTGCTTCCCTTAGTAGTTGGCTAAGGCAGAAGGAATATTCTTGAGTGGGAGAAGCCAGGGGGGTGTCTTCTGTCCTCCAACCTAGGCAGAATGCACCATGGTCCTGGGAATGAATGGACGGTTCTCAGCCGCACAGGACTCTCCACTCCTGTAGCCAAACTGCCACTTTTCTTTCCTTTCTTTTTACATTTTATTTTAGAAGGCTGGGTTTATTGGGAAAAGGAAAAGAAAGAAGAGAGGCGCCTGCATGATCACAAGCGGGCAGAAGAGCTGTCCCGTCTCTTCAAACATGGAAGCAGATCTTGGCTATCTGAGTTCCTTTGTACTGTTTTCTTTAAATTATATTATTTATTTTATTCTACATGGTTATCTACCCCGGGGTTCTCCCACCACCATATCACCTGTGAACCATCATCTTAGTCTTCTGTGTCCCTCCACCTCCTGCTTTCTCTTCCCCTCTCATGCTCCATGCTTCAATTTTGCTGAGAGATAGTTTTAAATTGTTCTTGTCTGTTTACTTGTTTTCCCTTTGTCCCTCATAGAATTGAGCTCAACCCATATTTCTTTCTTTCTTTTTTTTTCTTTCTAGCTTACTTCTGGTAGCATGAGTCCTTCTAGCTCCATCCATCTTGCAGGTGGGATCCTTTGTGCTTTTAACGTGATAGTTATTTCGGCAGTTTCTCCAAAGGAGTCATTTTTCTGGGCTTGGTCACTTCTCACTAGAAGTTTCTTCCAGGGTCCCAAATAGCCTTTCTTTTCAGGGAGTATTTTATTCTTCGTAGTTACATTTCAGGGACTGTGGCTTCTCCAAGATACGTGGATATACTTGGCCAGGTTCTCCTGCGAAACGTGATGGATCCCAAATGGATTCTGCTGTTTTTAGGGTTCCGCATGACACCCCTAACTGACCACTGAATCTTTTGTTTTTGGAGATAGATAGGGACTTGGAAATAGGCTGGGTTTTCAGTAGCCAACCATAAAAATACATGTGATCTCCAGCATCAGTCATTTTAGATAGGAGGGAGGTTCTTGAGGTGTGGGGGGAGGTAGAGATGAGGGTGGAGAAGTGTGACTCTCCTATGTCTCAAAAAGGAAACCCATGAGTCCAAATCTGACAGTTTCTAAAACAGTCACATAAAAATCGCTGATTATTATAAGCAGATCATAAGTGGAAAACACTAATGTGAAGATGGAGATAGAATCATTTTATTGCTGGTGATAATTGAAATATTACACATAATTGGTAATGCCTCTAGAGCGTCATTATTAAATATGTTGGAAACTGTTTCAGAGAGTCATTATATCAGGTAAAAGTGATCTTCTCTGATTCTCATTTTTCTGATGTTTTTATAGGACATAATTGCTAAAATGTATAAGTGAGAAGGCAATATCAACCCCTCCTTTGATCTATTGACATTTTATTAAGTATCTTCAAACATAGACATTTTTGATGTGATAGAAGAAACTCTCTATTATGCTGATTAGATATATCTTTCAGCAGAGATAATGAATACACAACATTGGCTTGAGGATTTCTTTGTGTATGATGGGTCTCTTTTGCTAGGTTGTTGTATTAGTTGTTTGCTAGTTTGTTTCAAAGGATTTGGCAAGACTTGGGTTTTGTTAACTCTCTGAAACATTTGCAAAGTTTATGAATGATAGTGAGTTGGTATTTGTTTACTTTGAAATATTATTGTTTTCTTATGTCTGCTACACATCTCTGTATTTTAAAATTGTGTATTTGTAATGACTGTGTATTACTATACATCATATCTTTCTTTGGACACTTTGTACATAATTTATTCTCTTTTATCCCTTAATTAACACTAAGAATTTTGTTCATTTGATTGTATTGTTGAAACAGAGTTTTAAAATTATGATTTTGGTCATTTCTTTGCATTTCCTTATTTTGTTCTGCTTATTTCTAAGTTAAATAATTCCTTCTCTTCAACCTTACAGTTCTTTCATTGAAATTCAATATGTACTTACTATTATTTATCTTTTTATCTATTGTTTTAAATCCTTGATAATATTTTGGCAGTATAGGATTTCTCCCCTCAGTTGTGATTCCCAGGGCATTCCCATCACCTGAACACCTGTAGATCCCTTCCATAGTCCATTATGTTCTTCCTCCAGCCTGTTCTCACCCTTCCCCCTACTCTTTCCTGCCCCCCCCCCCCCGCCCCATGCTTCAGTTCTATGGTTAACTTTTGTGGGATGGTTTTAAAGTTTATCTTGTCTGGTTGCTCTACATTGCACATAATTATAAGGTCATCTGGTATTTATCTTTCCCCTCTGCCTTAACTTATGAGAAGTCTTTCTGTTCCATCCATGTTGCTGCAATTAGCATGAATTCATATTTTTGACTTCTGAGTAGTGTTCAACTGTGTATAAAGACTACATCTTCTCCATCCGCTCATCTATTTTTTTCACTAAGGTTGTCTTCATAGCACCTTTATCCAATTTAATGTACACATTCTATACTATGACATATCCTTGGTAAATAGCTATATTTATAACATAAATTTTTTCATTTATATTTACAATTGTTTGCTATATTAGAAGCCTTCCTAGGGGACTTTATATATATTATATATCAATATATAATATGTAAAATAATAAAAATATATATTTTATATAAAATATATAAAGTCATATACAATATATTGATTCCAAACTTGGGATGAATGCTGAATTTTTCTCTATGAAAGTATTCCTTTCTAGTGTGTTCACATTTTTGTGTTTTGGCTGTTATAAAGTTGGGCTTTCTTTGTGTTGTTTGTTGCTTTTTTTATCAAAAATAATGTTCTGTACTTGAATGATAGGAGAGGTGTGGTAAAGTGCATCTATATTTCGAAGTCATATGCAGTGTTGTACATCACTGTTACTCCAGCAGAGAGAAAAAATAAAAATAAAATACATGGTCTGAATAATTCAAACCTTTTATCATTAAAATTTTTTCTGGGTTAGTATTTGATCAACTTTTATAAACTTCCCATGAATAATTAAAAAAATATTCTTTGTCTTTGAGTCCCAAAGAGTCCAGGAGAGGTTGAGCTGTCTAGACAAACTGTAAATTATTCTCGGATCTTTAGCCTGATCTGCTTGTCACTGAGGTGCTGATTGCCTGGACCAATGTTGTCCTCTTGGACTCAACTTTATACTAGGGTCATTGCTGAATCTCCAAAGTCCACGACACCCAGGGTGTAGCCTCCCCTCGTAATAAAATATATCAGGGGCTCTGCCATGAAAGGATATGGAATGCCCATTTCTGTCTCCTGGAGGGCAGTGACTATATTTAGTTCAAAACCCAAACACATGGATTTAATTCTGATATTAGTGTGAGCTGGTTTCTGATTGTCTCTTTTGTCTACAAGGAGAACTTGAGATTATGATTGAAAACTGATCACCAAGAACAGGGTTCTAAAGTTACTTTCAATTTCCACCATTCCTAGGAATTCCTGAGAAGTTAATATCCTTGGGGTGATCTCATTGCCCCTCACTTACTTCCGTAAGTGTCTGCTCATGAGTTGGAATTTGTATACTTAACAAACTCAGTGTGCTGAGCTGGACTCATTGTTTTCTCCAAATCATCAGATTGTGAAAATCTTCACAGTCTTTCTGCAATGAAGTTTCCCTTGGCCTTAAATCTATTTTAGCAAGTTATTTGGATTAAGTCTCAAAAGGTACTCTCTATGCCACTTCTTCTTCAAGGATTGTTCAGCCTTGGACACAATTCCTCCCCTGAATGTAAACAGTTCAGATCTCAATATCAACATATAGACATATAGATATATCTTTTTTTCTAAAACCAAGTCATTTCATTTTGCACCCACCCCACCCCACCCCCAGTTGGGAAATTCTCCCAGGGTGGAGGTGGGATTTTAAACTCATTCTTGGATGGAAGGATCTACTTCTAATGAATCCTACAGCCCTGAATAATCCCCCAATTTTGAGAAAGACCCTTTGGCTTTCAACCAAAGGCCATCTGCCATGATCATTAAGGTTTATCTAATCTCTTGAGGTCAGAAGACACACTGCAAACTTGCTTAAGCCTGTGATTTATGTCCACTGATTCTCACAAACAAATTGAAATCCTGCCACTTGACATGTGCACACATCCAGGATTCCCCTTAATAAAAGTAACACAAAGAAAATACAACAAAGATAAATGGTAAAGAGTATTTCAGATTAATCAATATAATTTCAGTGATTAATAGCCATGAGATCCGAATCTCAATCTATAGCTATCCAGGATGACCATAAAAAGTACCTGCTAAGAAGTTCTGCATACTCGAAGCTTAGAAGAACTTTTCCTCTCATTTCCGGACGCCATCACAGTGGGACCCAGGCTTTAGCAAGGCCTTCCCCTGTCTCTCTGGTAATGGAAGACCCCTTCCTGTCTCCTCTCATAGAGGGTGGTGGCTAGTGGGCTTGGATCCTTGGTTTCTGAAAACAAAACTGAAATCCCTGCTTCCTCTTTATGGTGTAATTTTCAATAGTGCTGCTCAAATTCTCCTTCTCTTATGAAGAAACCAGTTATAGCCATGCAGAGCTCACCCTAATCCAGTGGGACTTTATCTTTATTGTCATCTGAAAAGACCCTATATTCCAATCAGGGGGCACGCAGAGGATCTTGGAGGGACACACCAACCTAGAATGCTGGGTCCCTCTGATCTGCAGAGTTGGAGTTCTATCTACTCAAGAAGGGCAGCTTCATCTTTGTAGAGAATCAGGTTTGTCTGAAAAGGTCATGCTTTCAAAAAGTCCTATAATTGTCCTCGAAGCTCAGTGAATAATGGCCACTTCATTGGGCACCGTTTCTGGCAGTACCCAGAAACATGGCAAGGTGTACATAGCCAAAAGTATCTTCAGTAAATCACTCCGAACATGTCAATCCTGTACCTGCTTGTATGACAGGCAGACAGGGTCCTATGGACACACATGGGGTAAGGCCAGCTCACTATCCATTTGGGTGGATGGGTAACATGTCCTGTAGCCCTTGGAGGATTTTACAGCTTTAATGCTCATGGGGAACCAAGTACACAGGGCCATGAGGCAGGAAGGCAGGGTGCAGCAGGGAGCTGGGGGACCAGCAGGCCCCCAGTTCCCATGGAGGCCCCCAGTTCCCATGAACATTTAGGCTCTCTCTGGTGCCTTCTGTAATCACGCCTCTTGTCTTCCTGTTGACAGCAGTGCTGCTGCTCCCACTGCTGCTGCAGATTATAGCCTGTTTCTAGGCTCAGGTGTGTCCACTTATACATGGGCACGTCCTTGCTCTTTGGGTCCATGTGCCCACATCTGTAGGTGAACTGCCCTACACCCGCACTCCCTGTGCCTCCTGCGTGAACACCATCTTAGCTGCTGGCCGCCAGATGCAAGTAGGAGAAAGGAACTGACAGGAGAGATGGCCCAGCCACAGCTGGGGGTAAAATGGAAGTATGAACTATGAGACAACTTTATTAACAAAGGAAAGGGGTATTTATAGGGACACAGTGTGAGGGCCTGGTGAATTTTAAAGAAGATAAACAAAGCTGAGAGATAATTAACATTTTAAAGCAAAGAGTAGTTGAGGAAGGTGTAGAGAAGGCTGATGGTCTCTAACTTAGAAAAGGAAATTTAATGGGCACCATTGCTTTCAGGGGGTTATTTTTGTAATTCAGTCCCTAAGTTTTTTTAGGGCTGGTTAATGAGAGAGGTTTTTCTTATCTCATTTGGAATGACTCTTCTGGTTTGCAAATGGCACACAGCATTAGCCACAGGTGAGAGCCTCAGATGCTAGTGGTGTCAAAAATCTGATGAATTCTTTACCCTACACTGCTTGTTTCTAGAATCTATCAGCTTGAGAATCTTTCACCCAAAGGGATGTAATGCTGATCTCCCCTTTCTCTTTCTACTTTCCAAAAGAAAGGAATTGCAGGGGAATAAAAACCTGGATTGTTTGAAGTCGGAGTTGTTTTAGAGAATGATTCTTCAAGGCAACACTGTTTATCCCTGTCTTATTAGACATGTGGCCTTAGGAATCGAATGATTTGCTGGAGATATAGATAGATAGGTAGATAGATAGGTATAGATAGATAAATAGGTATAGATAGACAGACAGACAGACAGACAGACAGACAGACAGACAGACAGACAGACAGACAGACAGACAGACAGACAGACAGACAGATAGATAGATAGATAGATAGATAGATAGATAGATAGATAGATAGATAGATAGATAGATAGATAGATAGATAGATAGATAGATAGATAGAGATGATATAGATATATCTTTGAGTACAGGCCAACAGAGAAACAATGGCAATTTTCATCTGGAGGTATTGTCTTATCGCTCTTCTTCAACAACTCTTGTGAGAAAATGAATCACACCTGAGAAAATCTTGGGACAAGAAAAGTAGGGAGTTTCAGGAAGAAATAGTGGAATTACTGGAGGCAACAGAGTCTTTCACTCATGTGAGATATTCATGGCAAGACTCTGTCTTATGTATTTATCTTAGAACTTGATTCCAGGAATGAGCTAGCTGTCACAGGAGTGCATATTAATATGTTTATTTGAGTTGAAAAATGAACTCAGACTTTCTCTGACAGAAAGAATTCTGATCTTGCTGATTAGTTTGAAAATATTGACTGGGTTTGCCAATTAGGTTATATAGCTGACATTTTCCAAATTGAATGTGGTCCAGATTTTGACAAATATATATAATAATGAGTGTGAAGATTAAAACATATTATCCTAAAACATTTATTGGCAAAGACATATTGAAATGAACAATATTTCAGTCTTCCCAAATCTGAGTATATGATATTAATCAAGGTATGTCAAGGTGAAAGATTAACATTTTAATTAAGACGCATCTGGATAAGTCTCAGTAAGATTTTGCTTGTTTGTGGGTTTGTTTATTTAATTGTTTTTGCATCTTCTCAAGAAATTGATAATTGAATGACTCAAATTACTGAGTGGTAAATTCATTTGCAGGTGATAGAAATATCCACAAACTACATCCAAAGCAATTTGAACTTATCTGTGAACCAGACATATGAAATTATTTGAAATATTTCTTTTTATTTAAAATGAAAAATTGCAACTATTTAAACTCATGATGGGTAATTTTAGATTCCAACTTAAAAATGTATGAGAGGATTCACAGTATAGTTTTTGAAAGTACAAGCTCACAAACTACCATTCTCAAAAACAGAGAATTAGTTATAGTCTTATAAGGTGAGCGTGGAGCAAGGAAAAGGTAAAGAGAAATCCTCTAAAGAACTTTTCAATTTTTTGGGGGGTGAACTTATGTCAAAAATAGAGGTATCCATACATTATTAATAGATTGTTCTCTAATAATCTTTCTTTGGCTTTTTTTGTGACTTGATTTTAATTATTTACCTATATAAAGTAATTTATATTTCACTTCATTCTTTTTAGAATTGGCTAAAGCCATACTTTTTAGTACTCATTTCTATTAGAAACATGTTACATTTTAACTTTGATTTGATTATTCCAAAAATAGAAGCTTGGTTCTTGAAAACAAGTAGGGTTTACTAAACCTGATCTCTTTACTGTAAAATATACTTCACATGTGTCCAATGGGTTAAATTTGGTGAACAACATCCAATAACCATTTCTTTCTAACATGCTTCATGAACACATTTACCCCCTTACCACTTAGTGACATCTTAGAGATATCCATTTAATTTATTGGAAACCCAGCAAGATAACATGGAAAGCAAAGCTTTGGAAGTACAACAATACATAATGAAGTCAACATAAAATATTGCACGTTAAAACAAGTGACTTAACAAATGCGGGAAATATCTACCAATCATCATGCAAAAAGACCTCATTTTTAAGACATACAGTATTTAGAAATTGAAAATAAAATGCCATCAAAGCCAAGAGAAAAATGGGTAAAGGTACAAACAGTGCATTTTCTGAAATACAGAAGTCTTAACTACAGATTTAATGGTCTTATCAAACTCCAATATTGAAAGGAATCATCAGAAGAAGAAAAAAATCATTCCAATTCACTAAACCATTGCCAGAGAGTGGAGAGAATTTGGTGGTTAGTGGAGGACAGAAAACATTTGTGAAACAGTATCTCCGATCACTTTAAATGTCAAAAAGTCTAATTTCTCAATTAGGGATTTTAAAGTGCATGGATTGGCAATGATAAATCAGAAATATGTTACAGATTTTTTCTGGAAAAATGTCTCTTGAATAGCCACTTAATTTTCAAGTATTTTAACATGTATTGTTTCAATACACGGTACTATGGAATAAGAATCTGTCTTAACTAGAGAATGTAAATCTAAATGATGGTAAGGCATAATTTCTTAATTATTCTCACTTAACAGATGGGCAAAAATCCATATATACGAATGTGTATATGTATACGTGTGTGTGTATAAATATATATCCTTTCTCTCTGCATTTATCTCTGGAAGCATGCATGGGCATGGTTCATAGCAATGTTCTCTGTGATGAGAGTACCTGTTTCCAGCAGTGACTGTGCTTGAGTTATTTCAAGGAGCAAAGTGATCTTTCCTGGACTACAGATATTATATCATTAAAAACATGAAATTATGCACCCCATTCATCCATGCAATAAATATTTATTGAAGGCCTCCTATGGTTCAGACTGATTTATGCTGAGCAAATCTGATGGATTAGGTCTAAAATAGACAGGCTTAACACAAATTCAATATCTCCAATTCTGATTCTTCCTGCTAGCCTGCCTTTGCCTGTCTGTTCAATCCCAGCTTACAGGTGCAGGTATGTGCATGAGGAAGGAAGGGAGGAGAGGGGGCAGGGTCAAAGGAGAAGGTGGGGTGGGCAGGGAGGTGTTATGTTTCTATGCTCTCCAAGTGGTCTGCATTTTAAGGGTCATATAATTCATGCTTTTCTTGATTACCTTATTTCTCAGTGAATGGAGTTTACTTTCTCATTCCTAAGAATGAGTAGAGGTTTAGAGCTCGTGTTTAAATGTCAAGTGGGATTTGGTATATATTCTTGAGCTGTTGTATATTAACTCCCATAAACCATGTAAGAAACTATTTTACTTACAGTATTTATAGCATTCTTTTTCTGCAAAATAAGACCACACAATACTACGAATCATGCCTGTCTCACAGCTGACTGTACTGAATTCATATATGCTAAAATTCTTGAAATTAAGTGCTTACACTAAAGAGATTTACCTTTTTTTTTCCAGAAAATTTCCAGCATAATTCTGATTTCATCATCGCCAATTCGTATACTTTTAAATCCCTACTTGATGATAAATTAGACTTTGATATTTAAAGTGATTGTAGATATTGTTTCAAAAATGGTTTCTGTCTTCCACTAACTCTCAAGACCAAATTCTCTCCACGCTCTGGAAACAACTTGACAAATTGAAATGGCCTTTTTTTCTTCAGATGTTTCCTTTCAACATGTAGCTTCCCAGTAAAAATCATTCCTCAATTGTTTTTATTTTGAGTCTATCTCCCCGTTTTCTTTAGGATGTTCAGCTTAATTTTCATTTTTCAGGTTTTTGGTTGCTTTAGATGTGGGGTCTGTTTCATTATTATTATTATTATTATTATTATTATTATTATTATTATCATCATCACTATTATTATTACCACCCTATGATGGATTTAACCTATGGATTCAATTATCAGTTTGATCAAGTGCTTTCTTAAATATCTTTTGAAGACAGGGACTGTGGATAGATACATTTTTGAAACAAGTGATCAGTCAGATTCCTCTGTTTTTGGCAACTGTGGGACTCTCAGGTATGAGGATCATCTCTGGTGGCCCGTTTTTATGCACCATTCTCTCTCAAAGTTTTCCATTGCTTTCTGGTTCCCTGTGTTGCATAGGAAAGGTTGACCCAGTTTGATTTCTTTCCATTTAAGACGTAAAACATTGTCACATTTTGCTGGAAAATCCACATCTATCTCTCTTTGTTTCTCCAAGTCTGGATTTTGTTGATGTGGTGTGTCAAACATATATGTTGACATGTGTGAACTTTGTCATTAATTCTATTTGTTACATCTACATTGGTCTGAGACTTTTTTTTAGGGTTCACAATTCTCCTTCTCTCTCTCTGTCTCCCCTTCCCTCCACCCCACCCTTCCTTCTTCCTTCTTTTCCACTAATAGATGCTTGGTGGTGAAAAGAAAGGAAATCATGTATCAAATCCCTCTCTAGAAATGTTATTTAAAATATAACAATATATAATTCCTTCTAGGTCCCTCCATGTCATCACAAATGCCTCATATTTGTTGGTTTTGATGGCAGAATAGTATTCCATTCAGTGGAGCTGGAGCAGGCTGCTAGGGAAGGGGTGGGGAGAGGGAGAAATTTGGAAAGGGTGGAGTATAGGATGATCCAGAAGAAGACTCCCAGGGGGATGGGATGGAGGAAGAACCCCAGGAAATGCAATGGATATAATATACATGTGCATATATTTACATACATATACATATATGCATGAATGTGTAAACAGAATAATTAATAAAAAAATAAAAATTAAATATTATCAAATAATTGATGTACAGTCTTTCTTTGAAGACTGTCTAATCATATATCTGAGTTACTATATTTTATTTTATTGACTCTTCCTTTAATTCTAGTTAAAAGACAGTGCCTCTTTCTAAATGTTCAGCTTAATTTTCATCTTTCAGGTTTTTGGTTGCCTTAGATGTGGGGTGGGGTCTTTGTCATCATCATCATCATCATCATCATCATCGTCATCATCATCATCATCATCATCATCATGGCCACCCTGTCATGACTTTGCTAGCGTTTTTTCTGGCCAGTGGGTCGGAAAGCAACAGTCATTTCCTCCCTTCAGGCTTATCAGCAACAAACAGGCACACTTTGCTAAGTCAACTTTCCCTGACACTCCAGAAACAAAGAAACCTCACCCCATCCCACGGGGCAGCGGCTCATCCCGGGCTGCTAGGATTGGCAAATTATTTTGTGAGTCCCTGCTTTAAACTGCCTATTGCAGCTCTTTGCCAGGAGATTAATAGTTCTGCTGCCACATGCGGAGAGCCAGGGGGCACCAATCCTTTGAGAAGCCCTGGACCCCACACAGAAACACATAACACAGAGACCTTTTCCAAGCCCTGCTGTTTAGTCTCTTGTGCCCCTGGGGGGACAAGGTAATGGAAGAACCCAGGGGACTACAATGATGTAAAGTGTGTGTCTGTGTGTGTGATTAAAAAACTGATAAAAAGTTCCACTATCCAGGTCTCACCCAAGACCTGTGAAAGGAGACTTTCTTTTTTTAATTATTCAAATAATATATGTGTTATACATATGTATACGCATATATGTATGTGTATATACATGTACATATGCATGATATACACATACGTGTATATATGTATTATACATACATAGATATTCCTCTCCTCCTTGATCCCTCCTCCTCACCCCCTTAGCCCCAGTTATGTACTATATTTTGTTGATGGCTTGTTTTGATTTTTCCTCCTGGCCTTTTGTTTGTTTTTCCTACATCCCATATATTAGTGAAATCATTTCGTTTCTATCTTTCTTTCTGATTTGTTTCTGCTAATATGATTTCTTCTAGGTCCATCCATGTTATCATACATTCATCTAATTTGCCATGTTTAATTGATGAGTAATATTCCATTGTGTACATATATCACATCTTTTTCATCCATTCGTCTGTTTGGGGACATTTGGGTTATTTCCATGTCCTTGCAATTATAAATAGTGCTGCAGTAAACATCTGAGCACAGGTGTCCCTTTGTACAAGCATTGAGGTCTCCTTTGGGTAGATTCCCAGAAGAATCTATTGCTGGGTTGAATGGTAGTTCCATTTTCAGTAGCATGAGGGTCCTTCACACAGCTTTCCATAGTGGCTGGACCAGTTTGCACCCCTACAAGCAGGGTAAGAGTGTTTCTGAATGGAGACTTGTTAGCCTGGGAGCCCCACGGGCAGCATTTCTCTTGCTATCCCCATGGTAGGTTCTGGCAGGCAACCATGTGACGGGATGCTAGTCTACCGGCTGAAGGCATGGCTCCCTGCAGGGAGCGCCTGGAGCCCAGACTCCCCCACCAGACATGCGCTTGGTCCTGCTGCTAAGAGGCAGATGTTGGAGAGCAGAAATGGCCCCTGAACTGTGATCTTCCCAGAATTCAACCCGCTGTGTCCATTCTCTTTAAATGTTTTAATTAGTGGCCTGTTCAAAACCCACATCATTTCCTCACCATGCACCAGCTTCTCTCTTAGAAAAAAATTAGATAAAAAAGAATTTGCCTTCTCTTCTTTTTAATAAAACAAGTTAGAGATCATCCCCAAAGGAAATATTCTTTGATGCAATTTCCATTCCCTAAGTACTTGGACAGTTCCTTGAGCTATTATGAGATATTTTCAACCTCGCAAAGGTTGAGGGGAAGCCTTATTACAGGCATTCTCTAAACCCAGGATGAGAATTATTTCTCAAGTTCTGGCCTCGGGTTCTCTTTACTGTGGTACATTTAATTTATATCCATAAATAAAAGGAAATGATCCTCAAAGAGCCAATGTGACAGAGTCCCACCAATTTTTATTTCTCAAAATATTTTTGTCATTCCGCTTGTCAGAGGAGCTCATCAAATAGTTTTTTTCTACATACTTAAAATTTCCAAGGCTGATATTTTTATATATTCTCTGAGGATTAGTGAACTATCTTCTTTATGGGGTTTTAAAAATTGGGACTCTTCTTGCTCAGTTTAGTTAAACTTGGTTCTAGAAATTTCTAGATATTATATCATGAATTGACCTAAAACATTTAATCTGTAAAGATTGGTCAAATGATATTCAGTGACCTTCGCAAGGAACTATCTCTTTAAAATAAAATCCCATTGCTTTAATACTAAGGATGAAAGTAGTACAATAGATTTCCCATTGATAATTTGAATAAACAAAGTCCGAACAGATGTATTTATTTTATTGTTACTCCCTGCTGCCAAGAAATGGCAAATTTTCATTCAAAGGGAATTTACAAAGGAGAACCTTGGAAAGCAAAGCAAAGTATATAATCTGTTTTCCAAGAGCTATCTGTATTAGAAGCCAGAAGGGCATATTCTTGCAGATATCTTGAAACTCATACAGAAAAAAGGTAATTATCCCCAGATAATGTAAGGGTGAACAGCAGGGAGCTAGCTACCTTCATACTTCACACACATATACTGTTTCCCCTCTGCACACCCCAGATACTTTATTTGACACTTGAACTGCTGCCTTGTCAGCTGATTTACTAAACTATGGGATACCTCAGTATGCATATATCTGTGGTAAGTTCTTCACTGGATTTTACTTCATTATACGTTCTTATTTTCAATATTTCTCAAACAAGAAAAATTCAATGTTTAAGACTTCCTGTCAGAGTTGCGGCTTACAACCTTCATGAACATAGAACAATTTCTAGAGTCCCTTAACAGTCTATTTCAGAACTCATTATGAATGAGAATTGATTGTGAAAACTAAATAAATGCACACATCGTGATTTTTGTGTAGTCCTATGTGTATGTTCATTTGACAACTAGTTCTCGTTGATATAATTAGATTTTTGTGTATGTAAAAACTCAACTTCGACAGAATTTTAATCCACCTGCTATAATTGAGTCCATTTATATGTTCAAAACTTAGTAGTCTTGCACTGCTGTTTCTCTTATGTTCTACTTTAATCTTGATTGTGCCATGGATCCCCCCTCCCCGTTCCTCCAGGGTGAAGTCCAGTATACACTAGCTCAGGAAATAGTGCAATAGCACATCTTTTTAAAAATAATCAAATAATTTAGTTATATATAAGTTTCACATCTTTGTAATACCTGGGATTTACCCCCCACCCTCCCTAACCATTCCCACTCTGTCTGACCCCCCAAGCCCCTGAGTTGTATACTTCAATTTAGTTGTTAGCTTGTTTTGACTTTTCTTCATGGTTTTTTGTTTATCTTTCCCATGTCCCATACAATAGTGAAACCATTTGGTGTCTGTTTTTTTCTTTTTGACTTGTTGCTGCTAATATGATTTCTTCTAGGTGCATCCATGTTACCATAAATTCATTTAAGTTGTCATTTTTAATTGATGAGTAATATTCCATTATGTATATATACAAATCTTTTTTCAACCATTAGCAATACCACATCTTATCTATAAATGTTGTCACACAAGTTATTCAGTCCATCACTGCACTGGCAAAATTGACACAATAATATGGGGACAGAAGGATTGAGTTTTGTTCTATCTCCTTCATTTTCTTTTGAACCGTGATGGAAATAAATAATAGTAGCTAAAACACATAGCCATGAAGGAAAAGGAAAATCATTTTTCTTTTCTATGGCTCCAATTGGGATTAAAAACTCTTCTTTAAAAAAGAGTGTAGTTAACATTTACATCTCATACAAGTTTTATCCAGCTTATCCTTTTCTCTAGATGACCCCTAAAGAAAGTTATCTTAGTTATAGAGAGAGATTTTCACTGGAGCAGTCATTTTCTGAAGGATATTTCATACTGAAAAGTCTTTGAAATATCATTTTTCATCTCCCCTCTAAACCTATTGAAACTGTCTCCACAGTACCTGAAACATTTTCTCTGTTGAAATATATCATTTTACATTACTCAGATGTTCTGCAAATTCATAGAGTGGCAATCATAATTTATTGAAATCTCTTTCTGCCAGTCAGAAATGAAGAAAACGATCTAGTGCAGTCAAGAGGAAAAAAGAAAAGATAGATGGGAAAAAATAACATAGGTACTCGGGTTTTAGAATGAATGTAAAGTTGTTCTTGGTAAATAATCCTAATTCCAGCAGTTTTTGTGCTTCTTGCTATTTATGTCTTTCACCCTTGGGGCAGATTGAGCCTACAGTTAGGTGGCCATCTTTCTTCTACTCATTTCTTAATAAGCTTATCCTTTCCCTTATGCCAGCAATTATTCAGTATTTAGCCTCTTCCTCTTCCTCCCTCTACCCCCCCCCCCCCCCCCCTCTCCCCCCCCCCCCGCCTCCTCTTCCTCCCTGCTTCTCTTTCCAGCTAGACAATGCA
>PVHY01004038.1:0-82453 GCA_004024945.1 Uropsilus gracilis | reverse complement strand
CAGGTCTGTTCTGCTTTCAGATTCAGGCACCTGACCCACCGCTTCACGGGACAGGTGGACTTCAGGCACTTGCCGGACTCCTACAGCATCTCCCTGCTTTCCCTCTGTGCTGAGTTCCCCAGAGGACTTATTTATTGGCATTCCTAGCCTTTCACTGGGTCTCTGGACACTCCCTCTCGTCAGCTCGCCCTTTACGTAGATCAACGATAAGGCACCATTTAGCCACCAGATTCCAATAACTTAGGCTTATGCCCTTCAGGCCTCAGCTACATTTCACATCTTTTATTTACTGTCTGGAAGATTGCTGAGGGGCTCCTGGGCTGCTGTTCATGTTTCTTGATTCTGAGCTGGGAGTCTCTCTTGGGTTGCTTGTATCTGTGCTACAGATGTTGGACTCTTTGTCCTATATTCACATCCCCTTTTTGATGGTAACGTTCAGTTCTTTGATATTATTATTATTATTATTGCAGTATCTATTTACAATATTGTACATGATGTAGGGGGGTAAGTTCGCACCTCCTCTCTTGTTTCTCCCTAAGACCAATCCCATCTGATCAATGCAAAAAATGATAGCATACCAAGTCTCTCCCTTTCTTATTTTATAGAATCATGCAGGATATTGGTACCATCAAAAAATTGTTATAGGGATAATATGAATTAATAATGTTCATAATAACATAGCATGGAATAGCTCAATATATATTCTTAGTACTTTCATTGTTGTTATTGCATGTTCTGTCATTTCGGAGAAAGGCAGAAGAAATATTATTGTTCTGACTTTATTGCCTTGTTTTTTCAATACCTGGTATCTGGTATGTTAGAATGTATATCATTTCAGCAGGTAAATTTCTCAGAAATAAAATAAAATTGGATGGCTACCTGGAAATAACACCCTTACACAATTAAATGTGAACCATCTACAAGAAAAAAAAAAGATTATATTGAATGAGTTTGCCATGATTTAACTCTTCCCTCACGGTAGACATTAGATTTTAAAGACATCTTTGTGTGAACAATTTACAGTAATGAATTATGAATTACATCTGGTTGCTGTGCAAATTGCTTTAACTCTATTTACAAGGTTAAATCCAGAGACAAACTTGTAAATTAAGGGACATGAGATGCTCTTTTTTAAAATAATAACCTGGTTCTTTTCTTTCCAATTAAAGTAACATTGCTTCACAACACTGCATATGATTGAGGGGGCAGGTTCACACGTTCTCATATGTATGTCACCACAGGCCACCCAACAACAGCAAGCCTCCCATACCTTTGAAACCCACCTTATCAGGTTTCTCTCTATTTGTGCCAATTTAGCGCCAGAATGAATCATTATCCAAGCTTCTCCACGTCTCGCTCCTGACTGCTAAACTTAGGTTTCAGTATCAACAATTTAAGAGCTGAGAAATGGCTCTAGCTTGACTTCAACTGCCTCTCATGATGACTGGATTCTGCTCTGAGTCTGTATGTTTGCTGATGATTTGTAAGGAGAGAGGTGCTTGTCTTCAATGTTCTTTATCCCCATCCCAAGATGCCAGGTATTTCTTCAGCGTTCAAATTGCCTGTCTCCCACACACCTGGCCCGTCTCCCCCCCATTCCATCTGCTTGTGTTCTCATTTAAAATAATCCAATCTGTTTTCGTCAGAACGTCATGTGTAGCGACTGTTTCCACATCTTGTTTTATAATACATTTTCAAATACCTGTGTCTCTTGGACTGAGCTGGAGGCCTGAGTGAGTTAATACAGTGATGCTCAAAACAGGGTTGGTACCCTGGCAGAGAGCCTGGCGTGGAAGCACATGTTTACATGTTTCTGGGCCTCTTATAATGTGTTGACTGTGAGATTATGTACAAATAAGGTTATCTCCTTTTTATTTAAAGAACTCTTTATTAAGACAGTGATTGCCTTTTTTGTTTTTGTTTTTGTGTTTTTTTTTAGTATGACTACATATACTAACACTTACCAATCATTTATTTTGTGCGTAATTTTCATGTATGGGATTTTTTTTAAGTGCTATGTCAAAATATTATAAAGAAATTAAAAAGGCAAACATCATACAGAAAAGGATGGAAACCTACTGCTGGGGAACCCTCCCATCCTCATCTCCATTTGCAAGCATCAAGCTCACCAGGCTATTAGTTCTCACAGTCACAGACACACCAGGCAGGGTGGGGACGCAGTGAGGGTGGGGACAATGGGAGCAGGCAAGCCCCCTCAGCCTCCACGGAATTGCCACACTTCCTCTGGGCTCTCTGGTATTCTCTTGCACTTGTGCTCATGCCCCCTGCACCCCTCTATCCCCTCTCCCAGGCCTAGGTGCACACACTCACGCTTGACCACACCAACAGGCTACACTATGATGGGGATGACACACACCCCAGGTGCTGGCTATACAGGTTAATAAGGGCAAAAGGTTGGCTCACTCACCCCACACCCAGTCTTTTAGATACAACAAGTACATGTATGTAAGACACTAGAAAACAAGTCATTTTCCAGCACAGCAACGTGGGAAGACAAATGAGATAGTTAAACGTGGGTCAAGAATAGAAATTCAGAGGAAGAAGTTGGCTGCCTCCCCTGGCAGCCATTAGAGCGACTTCTTTTCCCCACGTGCCTTTGCTAGGAGCAATGGCCATGCAGATATTCCCTCTTGGGTGGCCGACTGGCTTCTTTCCTGGTCCTCCACGAAGCAGGAACCTACCCAGGTGCAGCGGCCAAAATCAGGAGACCTACATTCAAATCCTGGAGCTGGGAAAAGCAAAACGTCCCGTGTTTGGGAACTGCTAAGAAAACCAAACAAGTGGAGACACTTCCTTGAGAATTTCTCCAACTGAAACGGGCACAGACACAGTAGTGGAGCCCATTCTCATCACCAGGTGCAGGGACATCAGGCTCATCAACCTGTGTAGGGAGGTGTGCACATACAATCATGGGTCATACAATCACGGGGAAGACACAATACCTAGGTGATGGTTCTCTAGGCTAATGAAGAAAAAAGCCTGACTAACTCAGGCTACAACTCTCAGCTCTGTGTATTCAGGTAGAATGTAAAGTCGAGGCCAGATCCCGCCTCTGTCTAACCAGTCAAATAACCACCTGGCAAGGCCGAATGGCCGGAAGGTGTTGTCCACTTTGGGAAAGTGAATGCTAAGCCACCAGGGTGCCCAATGGGGATGGCCTTGGTTCTCTAACCATGGGCAGTGACTTGAGTCTAAGGGTTTTCATTTTCTTGCTGTTGCTGCCTCACAGTGGCATACCTCTTTGCTTCTTTACTTTTGTAAAGTAAACAGGATTGTAAAGAGGACTCATGGCTGGTACTATCTTTCTCTTTTCTCTTGATTCTCCTGTCAACATCTTATATTTTTATTTCTTTCAGCGCTTCTTACTTGGATGGTGAACAAACAGTGAAACAGTGTCTGGGTCCAGTTCTTAGGCTTTTCTCCTGCCCTGTGTTCTGTCTGTACCTGTGGTTTGTGGTTTGTTACTGAGGAAATTATTTCCTGTTCCTGTTTTTCTCCTTCTAGAACTTTCCTTTGGTATAGGTGACACTCTAGGCCTATATCCTATCATCTCTTGATTTTCTTGGTGGTTTCCAGTTTGCATCCAGATTTGCAAGATCCTGAGACATCCTGAGGCCAGTCTTTCCCGGCTGTGTCCAGACAACCAACACCCCTGAGGCATTCTTAATATGGCCCATGGTTTTGATTGCCAGCATTTCTTCTTCTTGCACCCTGGCACCCCCACCCAAGGACTAGGCACCCTTCTATTTTCCTGGCCTTGGATTCTTTCTAGTGGCTACTTTCCCCCATCCAAGCCCTCAGCATCCTAGTCATGCTTGTTTTACCTGCCCAACCTGAAAATCCCAACATCCCTCCATCCCCTGTCTGCTTCTGATGCTGGCTGTGTCTGATGCAGCTTTCAGAAGGTCACAGCTTTGTGTCCAGGGTGAGCAGTAACTGGTGGAAACAAGCCTGGAGTGGGGGTGACAGGGTGTGGGGGTGTGGCTTCGCTCTGTGTGAGGAGCCTATGTGAACATGGCAGGCGTTTCTCCCTTTTCTCTCTCAGGTGGGATGGGGAGCCTCCAGGTGGCTGGCTATTCTCTTCCCTTTAGAGACAAGTGGAATGATCCCTTCCTCAGGTAGGGGAAGAATCTGCTAGAAACCCAGCAAGGTGACACTCTGACTTAATAGTTCCTCCTGAGGACGACAGAGAGTTCTGCATCCTACAAAGGAGTCCTTCTTCCTTCTTCCCAGAAGCACAAAGGGCTTCCCCAGAACTTCCCAGTCACCCCAGAGCTTCCCACGCTCTGCCCCACCCTCTATCCTCCACCACCCTCCAGCCTTTGTTTTGAATAGGGAAATATGCTTCCCCATTTCCAGCATCAGCACTGGTTCCTGTGGGCATTTCCCCCCTAGATTTCTTCTTTGATGAGCTACCTTTCCCTGCCTTCCCAGCCTTTCCACCTTGGAGGAAGGGGGCTCTCTGTGACGATGCATCTCACAGTTTTCAGAGGAGCCATTGAGCTTCTAGCTGGTCTCATTTTCTGCTCCTCTTAGTACCAAGCAGCAACTTCCAAGCCCCCCTCCCCGCGGGCTGCCAGACCCTGCCAGGTGCCCTCTGCTTTGGAACCAACCATCCTACCGAGTGACAGATGTCACGATGCCCGGACAGGGGACACAATGTCTGCGCAGACTGTGTGGTCATGACTGAATGTCGGTTGCATGTTTCATGGCCGCATTCATTGAATTCGCTATTCATGGTGTTTGGTTTGATGGTGCTTGGTTTCTGGGTGGGGTGGGTGCAAACTGTGACAGGAAGAGTCTGGGCCTGGGACATCTAGGTTGGTTCCAGTGTCTCTTTGGGATTGATTTCTAGTGTTGCCATCAATATATATTTACTTTTGATGGCTACCCCCACCCCCACTTCCTCCACATAGACTGTGCATTATTTCATAATCTCCCCAATTTATCGTTGTCTTCCGTCGTTGTGTGTGTTCTGGAATGTGTGGATTTCTGCTCACCTGGTATGCAGTGGTGATCTAGGAGACTTTCACTGACATTTCTCTCACTCTGTCAAGGTTAATCATTTTGCACGTGGAAAATGGCCATTTGAATTTATTTTGAATGCATGTGTACATGTGTAATTTATCTTCTGTTCATTGGATCAGATCACTGATTTATTTCCCCCTTTTCTATTTTTAGGAGCCTTTTCTCAGTTAGGAATATTAACCTTTTCAGTGACATACGTTACAAATAGAAGAACCTTTTAAACAGTAATTTAAGTGTTAGCTTGAAGTATGATATGTGCAGAACACCTCTATTATCTCCAAGTTTTGAAAATAAGGCAAAAATAAGAACATTAGTGGAATAAATAGCATGCTAATCCCCCCCTTTTTTTTTTAAAGAAATGTATTTTCTTCTCTCATGATTCACATCACAGGTTTTCATGGAGAAGTAAATTCAGACTCTAATTTTCTTTAAATCTATTTTTTCCCATCAAGAATTCAATTCATGTGACTATATATCTTTAATGTATTTATATAATGCAGTGTTAAACACCACCCTCACCTATGTATTTGCACACACTCGGTTTTATATGATTTATTTTATAATTTGTTCAAATAAAAAAATTGGAAAACTAAAAATAAGAATTCGTAGTAATAATTAGATTTCTGATGATTTTAGGAAGATTTTGTTTAAATTTTCAAAACCATCCTCCTTTTTTGACAGGTGAGTCACTGGCATAGTGAGACAACTTAGATTGTCCAGTCTATAAATGGCGTGAGGGGTGCATCTCTGTGTTCTTTTAGTCCCATGATGTGGGGTGTTTGGGCTTGGTATTCTCGGCTGTAGTATTGTGCTGGGGGAGAATGAATAACAATGTGAACTTCTTCCTTCATTTTACTTAAAATGCAAACAAGGTAAACTATACATGTGCTTCCCTCGTACTTAAAATCTAGTGGGAAAGTAGGATATTCAGATAGATAAAATCATATCCCTGGGCTCCCATTACAGTCTGCTTGAATCTAAAAAGTAAGAGGAACTTCATAACAACTTGCACAAGGTATGATAAAAAGCAGAGAACCAGGAGTCCTAACCCAACTCCCCCAATGTGAATTAAATAGTCTTCCAGTAAATATCACAATTACTGAAGTATGGTTTTCCCTTGCTATCTGCAAGTAGAATGTTGCTATTTGGTATGACTTGGTCTGCTCTTTGGATGGTCTTGGATTGCTATTACTGGCAATGCATAGTGAAAATTTTTCTAGCACTCCAGACTCCTCCCAAAAATAGCCTTCAAATCATACCAAATAAGATCATTTGACTTTTGAAAAGTGGGGGAAACCTATAAACAAGGCTAATAGACAATAACTTGGATTCATTGACCTTTTTGTCTATAATCTTCAGACTGATTTTATAAGAATTCTTCAGAATATCATCATAGAAGGTTTTTTTTTTTAGAACTTCAAAAATTAAAGAAATTTGCAGAGAGAAGTAAGCAAAACTTTTCAATGGAAATTGATGAGACATTGATTTTGTGTTTTTGATTGTGATATGTCTATTTGGAATAAGAAAAAGTTTTGTTTTTTAAACTAGGAATTATATTTGTAGAATATATTTATAGATATATATAATGCACAATATTATACAGACATATTTCTACTTGAAATAAGTTACTTTAAAGTTACTTTTACATTACTTTAAAGGCAGGACTATGTAATGTGAATGTCTTGTTCAATTTGTACATACAGTTCAATGCTTTGTTTTTAAATTATAACCTACCAGAAGGAATATCTTGCAGTAAATGGGTAATGAAAGACCATATTTTGATACAAAGGAATATTTGTTTGGATTATTAGGTGGTGGATTATCTCACTTAGTACATTCTAATGCTAAACTTTTTTTTGACAAGTCTTTTATTTTCTCTTTAATAAAATGTCCTTATTCTGGGAAAAACATTTCTTAAAAAAATACAAATTGAATATCTCCTTAATGAGGTCAATTAAAAAGTAAACATTTTAGAATCATCCTTTTAAGATATGTTTCTCATTAAACTTCTGTTTGTCATATATATATATAACTTGATAGCATATTTTGCCCCTTAATAGACTAGCTCTAGGTCTATCCTAAAGCAAACAAGGGGAAAAGACTAGATGGCAGATTTAGCAACATTTTTTAATTTGGAAAACATAATATGGAATTTAATACAACCAAATTTTAACTAGTCTGCCGCACTTTATAGTAACTCTGAAGATAATTTTAAAAGATAGTTCTTGTTCCTCCTCTGTCTTTTATTTTTTTTCATCTTCCCATCTTCTTCCTTCAAAGTAGCTCCATCTCTATTTATATTCTAATGTCTTTCAAATATATTTCTGGGGCACAAAATTCTTTCCTATGCTCCAGATATCTCCATTTAGTTTCTTATCAACTTCCCAAAGGAATGTGACTAAGATTTCAGTGCAACATATACAATGTTAAATACATAAATTCTTTGTTAAGCTTTGCCCTCCTACTATGTTACTATATATTTGTTATTCATTTGATCAGTTCACACACACACACACACACACACACACACAAATTCACTCTCATACTGTGATTCCCATTATCTTGAGCTTAACGATTTATGTGTTGTATTTGATATAATATGTGAGAAAATAAACATGTATATGTACATTGGTTTATACATAGATTTTTGAAATTTTAGTTTGCATACTACAGGAAAAAAATACTTGGTTATATAAATGTTAATTATCCTGACATTCTACTGGCTGCTTTCTCTGTATTTACCCAGCTGCAGCTTAAATTATTGATTGGACCTTAGAAAAACTTTAAAGCTATGAAAAGAAAGAGGTCCAGGAAGTGACCAACTCTGATATCTTGCTCCAAATTCATACTTAGAAATGCTTCAGCAATGTTCAAATAATATTCATTATAGCAGTGACTTCGAATAGAATATGGCCAGTTATTTTCTGTCTTACATGTGCATATATATGTGGGTATTGTAATTTTTAAGGACCTTTTTAAAATGCTACATTTCTCATTGCATGTTTCCCTAGAACTTAGATTTTTAAGAAAAACATTCACTATTTACAATGTTGCATCTCAATTTCTGTTCAATTTTAAAGTCAGCAATGAATATGACCCCTTTAGCCCTACTAAACTAAAAATGTTTTAAAGAACTCTACATAGCTAGTTGAGTGAATCCTCAGACCTATTATAATTAAAAGTAAGGAGAGGACATTCTGGTGAATTAATTAAGCCCAGAAAGAGTTCAACAGAGTTGGAGTTGAAGCAAATAATTTCACAGTGATGCTTGTTATGCTACACACTAACAGATGAGTGAAAAAGTACTTTCCTACCTTGTAACTGGACTGGGAAGTAGAATATTAGAGAAAGCAAGTGGTGCCAAAAGCAGGTGTATTTGCATATAAGTAGGGGTTAACCATTCCTGTAGATCCAGTGGTGGAATTCAGGGGTTTAATACAGTGCAAAATCATAGAACAGTATGTAGAATAAACCCTTGCAGTCCGAAGAACCAAACATGAAATTCATAATGGTTTCCTTGGAAGGAGGGTTAATGAGGGTAGGAGAATAGAGGTGTCAGTGCATATTGCTGAGGAATGAAGAACAGCTGAAGGAACAAAGTTAAGTTTGAGTGAGTGGGATTGATAGGAAGAGAAGAAACAGCTCTGTGAGTGACAGCGATGCAAAATTAACAAGAAATCAATAATGCTGTGGGGTGTGAAACTGATATTCACTGAGAGCAGAGAGAAAGTTAGAAATTAATTGGTGTAAAAATATCTTGGAGGGATTTGAAACCAGTGGTATGGTGAGAGTAGCACATTGTTCAGAGCCCAGAAGCACACAGTAGGCAAGAAGCAACAGTAAAAAGATTTGCAAGAGTCTAAATGTTATCAGGAAAGGGCAACCAATAAATAACATTACCCATATTGGGGTCACAGCTTTCTAAGTACCTGATGCAAAAGAGAAGGCATGAATCATTAAGTCTATGGTCAAAGAAACTTCAGTGATAAACTGTGTAGATGAGAAATACTTTCCTCTTTTATTTATGGATAAAAATTCAATTATCTGCAAATCTGATTATGATATATTTTTCATATGTGATTTGTAAATGAAAAGTCAAACACAACTATGAATCTAAGGCATATATACACAGTTGGAATACTCTAGGGTTTTTGTAAAATGAGACTTTCATGTTTATTGTTATTTTAACCTATCTGATAAATGCTTTTCAGTTTCAGGGTTTGGCATGGTTCAGAAAGAGAGTTGCTGTGGCCTAAATGGAGAGCCGTACATCAAAGTGGACCAGATGAACATTTTGAAGTACGGAGACATAGTTAATCACATTCAGTTGCCTCACAGATCAAGTTCCTCCAAATACAAGGTGCCATTGGTGATGGAAGCTCAAGTGTTATGTTGGAAAGGATGGCTTTTGTTCAAAGCTACTTAGGAAGTTATTTTTATTTTGCAGTAAAAACATCTTTGCTGACACAACTTTGAAAGATGGGATCCCTTCCTCTGAAGGGAAAATGTCATCTTTATAAACACCTCAGTGTTACCTGAGTAGTGAACAGGTAGTTTGTATTGGAAAGGACAAGAGTGTAAAATTAAAAAGATAAAGACTCATACATAGTCAGTGAGAACTAAGTGAATGTTTCTGTTTAGCTCAGACTGGTAGAGAAGCATGTGGTTATTGGCAAAAGCTCTTGGAGAGAGAAAATAAAAATGATGCCAAAAAAAGTGACATCACATTGAATAGAAAAGAATACTGATCATGTCTTAGAGGAGAGAGAAAACTTTACATGTAGGCACTTTTCACTCAGCTAAGTTTTTAATAGGAAGTCCTGGCTTCATGGAACATTCAAGTTAATAGGCTCTCTTTATTTTTTGAGACTAGGTCTCGCTATTTTTGCCCATGGAACCGCAGGCTCTCATTGCCCAGGGTACCACAGCTCAAGCAACCCCCAGCCCCAGCTTCCCAGGTAGCTGGGATTACAGGCATGTGCCACCAGGCCCAGCTATTTTTTGGGTGGGGAACTAGGTCTCGCTACGGGCCCCAGGCAGGACTTGAACCATGATCCCTACCCCCGGCCACTTCATAGGCTGAAGCTTACAGGCACGAGCCACCGTGCCCGGCAGAAGTTAATAGGCTCTTAGAGGTTCCCTGGTCATACATCAAAGTTTTAGAGAATTGTTTCTAAACAAATGACCATCTCAACTCTTATTAACATGTTAATGGATGGAAGCAATTGATAGTAAAGGTTATCTCCCAGTTTTGATCCTAATTGGTAAAGGGCCTAGTTAATCCTTGTACACAGTTCTATTTGTTTTCCTGTAACTTGCCTTTATTGAATCTAATTTTATCTTCTAGGTCGACCTAGAATACATTACTCTTTTCCTCACATTAAAAAGATTTAATTATTTTAGAGCTCTTTGTTTTCTTCAAGTCTTCTTTTTGCAAGATGAACATTACCTATTTCTCTATTTTAAAACTCTCTCATTAAATAAAAACTCCTTAAAACATTTTCTTCTTTTCAATCTTCTACATGTACAACTACTACTGTGTAGCCTATAAGCCTGTACAAACTATTCTAAATATAATCTAAGCAGTTCAAAGAAGAGTGACTTATTTCTGTTGTACAGTAAAAATGTTCAAGTGGGGGAAGCTCTTTTTGTCATTTCCATATTTGACTCAGATTTAATATGCAGAGAGCTAAATTTCCTTCCATTTTGTTTCCCGTATATCATGCTGCTAAGTCATGCATTACTGTCTTGCATTTGACATTTACATTCATCTTCTGATTAAATGTCATCTTACTTCATTGTCTATTGAATTTTTTTTTGCTAGCCTTTCCACATGCATGTTAGTTGAAAATTAGCTAAGTGCATAATCAATGTTGGTTTTGAAGGAATTAGGTAAAAAATATTGAAATGGCATAACTACAAGATATGGTAAAGATAAAATCCCCAAACAAATATTCTGGTAGACATTGAATAGGAGGATAAAAAAAGCAGAGAGGATTCTTATCTGAATCGTAGTTCTATGATCAAACTCTACCCCCTCCACAAGAGAGCAAGAGGGCAGTTAACATTATTTAAGGGAGAGTACTAGCAACAAGATACTGACAACTAAAGCATGCAGTGTATTCATACTGAAGTTAAACCCAAGCCGATTTTCAAGAGGGAGGTAGCCTTAAGCTTACTCTTTTTCTTATGGGAAAATATATATTTGATTCAAAATAGTATCTGAACTAAGTAGCATGATAAAACCAAAGCCAGACATTACATATATACTAGAAATAAACTACACATTGAGTTCCTTTCCTAAATATTTGAATTCATAACCCATGACTTTGAACTTCAAATTGTATTCATTCATATTATAATGGCTTCATATATTGCCTTTTTCCAACTTAAATGCCAGAAACACTTGCCAGCCCAAATTTTCCTATTATAAAACTACGCTAATAAACTAACTTTGAAGTCAATGGATCATTACTGGAAAATAGAAATAATACTGCAGTATATTCCAATTTAGGTCAATAGATAAAGATCATCTCAAAGAAGATTTTGTAGTTGGTTGTAGATATTTTCATGTCACTGGGTTAAATATTTTAGCACATCAAATAAAGTCTTTACTGCATTAGAAATGTTATAAAGTAAAAATGATATAAACTTACTCATCATTTATCAAACATATATTTTACAATACTTTTCATGTGCCAGACACATCTAGCCATTTGTGAAGTATTAATTTTTCAAACAGACAAATATTCTAACCTACATATTCTAGTCTTCATGCATCTTATACTTTAACAGTCAGAGATGGACAAAAACAGTATAAAAGTTGAGTAAATAAAATTATATCCTAGAATAAGGGATTATTTCAGACAGAAGATGGATAGAAAACCTTGTGGAAAGAAGGTACTTGTTTTTTTAATGAGGGTTACTAAAATTGTATAGACAGCTGATTATAGGATGGAGGTAAAGTAAGATGTGTCGTAGAAGGCATTGTGGACTATTGAGAAGGAATTTAACATTTTATCTTCATGTTGTTATGTTTCAGGGATTCTTTTGACTGTTCTGTTGATAATCTATATCAAGGGAAGTACCATTGAAGACACTGTTGAAGCGATCCAGGTAAGAGATGATTCTTGAGTCAGAGTTGCCATAGAGAAGATGGTAAGTAGTGTTTGTTGGATTTTTGCTTCTTTCTAAAGGTCAGAGGCAATTTCCTAGAGATAAGATTTGAGTTGAAAATAAATGTGTCTATCAAGGAAACTTTGATGTACTTGTGAGTAATAGAAGGATAGAACTATCCAACAATAAGGAAGGTGATGATTGGGACCCTGTTTTATGGAGGATGATTAGAAGTTCAGTGTTGGATGTGTTTGTATTGTGATCTCTATATAAGTGGAGATATTGGGCAGTTATATGAATAAATCTGGAGGTACAGTCTGACATGCAAGTATAAACTGGATGTCAGGACCATGACTGTTCTTGTGGATGAAGAGGGTAGGAAAGTACAGAAAACCAAGTGAAGAAGAGACTAATGAAGACATAGGATATGACTTTAATGAAGTGAATAATTATAAAAATGAATGATGAACCTCTTGCTTCAAACATGGCTGGCAGTTCCAAAAAGATGACAATTGAGTCCTGAACTTTAGATTTAACCACATATAAAGCATTGGTGATCCCACAAAATGTTATTGGGACATAAAATCTACCTGAGGTTTCATTTTTGAATGTGTGTTTGCACATGTGTGTAGACCAAGAACAAGGTAAGTTGAGAGAATAAGAATTGGCAGTCCCAATGACTCTTGTCTTTGCTGTTCATACCCAAAGTAATCCCCTTTCACTGGGTGTGGTATGAACCTAGTTTATTTCTTTTACTCACTAAAGGTAGAGCACTAATGATAGGCCATCACTCTCATGATTAAGTTGCAAAAGACTGACTTTGTTTTGTTGGTGTTCTCTCCCTGAGAGACTCATATCTCTTGATTACCTGTTCTTGTAAAAATCCAGCTTTCCTTGTCATGAGATGCTCTAGGAGAAAATGCTCACATGGAAAGGAATTAGAGAGATGGTCTACCAACAGCCCCTGTATAACTGTCAACTAGGAATTAAATTCTATTCCTAACCTTGAGTGCAGGATCTTCTATTTCATGGTCAATGGTTGAAATCTTGTAGAGTTGCCACATAGGGGGATGCTCAGTTAAACTCTAAATTTAGATAAATAATTGTGTGTGTGAGGCCGGACATGCTGGCGCATGCCTGTAAGCGGCAGCCTAGGAAGCTGCAGCCAAAGCCAGAGATTGTGGTTCAAGTCCCGCCGGGGGTACATAGTGAGACCTAGTCCCCAAAATAGCTGGGCGTGGTGGTGTACACCTGTAATTCCAGTTACCTGGGAAGTTAAGGCTGGGGATTGCTTGACTCTGTGGTACCCCAGGCAACATAAGCCTATAGTTCCACGGGCAAATATAGCAAGACTTAGTCTCAAAAGAATAATAATAATAATAACAATAATTGTGTGTGTGCAATTATGGTGCTTACAGTGCTTTTGGGTTTTGTTTATTTAATATAAAAATGTAATAAGGGATCCTTTCATCTGCTAAATTTAGAATTTTTTCCTGGTAAGGACCCAGAGGAAGAAAATTCCTGAATAGAACTTCCCCCTGATTCCTTACCCTGTGAATAATAAACACATGTGTATTACTGTTAGGTTTGAGTGGTCTTTTGTGATATTGTCATAGCTAACTAATATAAGGCAGTTTTGGATAAAGGAATATATACCTTTATCTTTGTGTGTGTGTGTGTGTATGTGTGTGTGTGTGTGTAACAGTCAAGAAACACAGAAGAAGAAAGTAAGGTTGGTACTGTGATGTTCTGGTAGGAACGTTTTTAGAGACTGCAAATAGACATTTAAACTTGTTTATTTTTAAAATCCAGTCTAGAAGATAGCATGGCTCTTCTGTTCCCTGATTTGCTCATTCATGGCAAACAATTATAAGTGGTGTCTTTGAGCATTTTCCTAAAGTAGCTTCACTGCAATATCATTGCAAAAATGTAAATTAGATCTTATGGTGTCTCCTTTCTATGGCTCTGTTATATCAATAGCCAATAGATATGCTTTTGTACAAAGTGGTGTTATAAATGCCTTCTACATATGATTTTTTAAACATCGTAATCACTAAATAATTTATGTACATGAGGAAACAAAAACAAATGATTATTTTGGCTAAGATTATACAGATACTAAAAGACAGAACAAAACATATTCATTCTGTGGTCATCAAAGAACAAAATATATTCCATGGTCACCAAAGTCCTAGAACTTAGCAAAAACTATGTTTTTGTTGTGTATCATCTGCCACAAAACCTAATCTTTTACTGTTTACATTGCTTTTTTTATCAAGATAAAATAAACTTCATTTCTTGGAAGCTTTCTTAATTTTTTTTCTTGAAATCTTACCCCTGGAAAATCCAGGTAAATAAAATCTCTATGATAAAAATAAACTTATTTTCATCTGATTTGATTATCCTCTCTCTTGGGTATTCAATATCTGGGTTTAAATCTCAATAGTGTTCCATAGGAAGATCAAACTCTTCAGCAATTTCCAAGCTTTCTCTTAGCCTCAGTTTTCTTAGCTGTAAAATGGAAATAAATATGATTATAGGACATGGAGATGATGGAAACTTGTATTGTAGATAAAGTGTCTGGTCTCAAAGGTATAAAAGAAATGCAATTCCATGTCCTCTCCCAGCACTTTTCCTCATGCCTCCTACTTGAACATATCCTTCTTCATCACTGGAATCTGGCCAGGATTTCCAGCCAACCTTGAAGTGCTACCTTAGGACAAAGGATCTTATTTCTGTTCAAGGTCAGGAGCATTTTCTTGGTCTTAATCCTCCTTGTTGCCTCTTGAGTTTTTGACCCTGTTATTGTTATTTTAACCCTTTCTTTTAAAAATTTATTGCACTCTAACTTTTGTGACATTGTCTTTGAATTAGACCTCACCATTCTCTTTGTGACATTTCTGAAATGCTTTTAAGACAACTCAGTCACCACCACCACCTTCCCCAACCCCAAATGTTATTAGGCATGTCTGTGGCTATCGCAGACCACACTGGACATTATGGGGAACATTGGAGTGGTAAAAACATGAATCTCTGTGCACAGGCATTTCTCCGGATGCTGAGACTTCAGCACTGAAATGAAACTGAAAATCCAAGAAATCACTCTAAGAAGATACTCTGCAAACAGGGAAATCCTTAGTGCTTATTGGGTGCTCTCTTGACACTTTCACTTGAGGACAGTGCAAAGATCTTGCCCAGCTGAATGCCAAACTTGAACTCTTCATCTCTGGGGCCTTAAACTATGATTAATTAAGTAAACACAGCAACACTCCATGAGATGATCAGGGGCCAGGATACAAGAGCTCGTTGACATAGAATCAGCTTGACTCCAAATCTGTCCTTCCAGATCAGTGCCAGCAATTTCTGGGAGAGTGTTGGGATTCAGTCCATCAGTCAGATGACTTGGTGCTTCCAATCCTGCCTTACCATCCCCAGGATCGATTGCTACAGGCTCCTGGCAGAAAAAACCAACTTCTGCTCTGGCAGGCCAGTTTTCAAAAAGAAAAGGCAACCCTCACTTTTATGAATAAAATAGATAGTAAGCATGATGCTTACTATTCAAGATATAAATAGTATGTTGGATGATTACTTGTTCTACGTAGAATCAAGCAGGAGCAAAAGACAAGGAATAGAGGTAACTCAGCTTTAACGATTGTGATCAGGAGGTCTTCCAAGAGAAGGTCTACCTTTGCATTCACAGGTGAGGGAGAAGCCACATGTGTTTTACAGAAGGATGTCCTTCAGAGGAATAGCAGCTGCAAAAACTCTGAAGTTGAACGAGGTTTGGTGTATAGAAGAGCAAGTCTTGAGTATGAACCCCAGTGGAAAAAGAACTGAAGGTTATTATAAAGAAAAGACTAAATTCCTCAAGGCTCTTACATTCTAGGGGGATGATTGACCTTCTCTAGTTAGTTCCATACTTTTATCTACATTTGTTTGATGTCCTATGAATTTGATGATGTTTTGATGGAGTTAAAGCAAAACTCTAAAGCTTTCATTTCTCTCGTGACGTGTTTGCTCTTTGCATACAGTTACTCTTTTATACACACACACGTACTTGCAAATCCAGGGAAGAGGCAAGGGCATTCCAACTGAAGCTTAGTTTGTATGTATCCATGTAGTTATTAGATCAGAAACCATTAAGGATAATTTTACAGAGCAGTCTTTGTATATGGAGTTCATGTTCACTAACGCTATCATCTTCAATCTGTACACTGTTCTTACTATATACCAATTTGGTAATGTATTTTTAGATCTCTCTATTTTGGTGCCTTTCTTCTGTTAGTAGGTATCCTCAGTACATCACTATTTCAAGATTTTTCATGCTACTGATAAATAAAATAGTTCTCATCATTGAATGTTCATGCTCAGCCAGGTTTTTCATCAAAAACCTGCTTCAGATTTGATCTAAGTCAGTCCTATTTTATTTTATTTTTTCAAATTAAAGTTCTGATGTGGCTTATGTGTCCCAGCTGAATTCTACCTGACATAGGATTGGTATGAGTGAGGGTCCATGAAATAAACATCAACAGGTGGGACTTTGGTTTTGACACTAATGTGGGGTCCTGGCTGTGGGTTGGGGGATGCTCAAATACCATGTTTAGTATGTGATGCCAAGTGTTCTCTGCCGTGTACAAATTTGCAGTCTGATTAATGATGTATTATGTTCCAATTAATTGTATGTCCTTGTAAATTCTTGCTATCCTGTGTCTTCTTGGCTTTAACTATTCTGAGTCAAAGTGTAGAGTAATCCATGGTCGTTTTCACTTGTATTAATATTGAGCCCAAGGTTGAATACTTTTCATAGGCTCATCATCTGTGTGAATATTGTTAAAAAAATGTCCTGTTCCATTATTTTGTATCAACTCAGCTATAGGAATTCTGTATATATTCCACAAAATGTGATCTTATTAGATATATGTGTTTCAAGTAATTTTTGTCTAATATGTGGCTGTATCATTTAGAATTATACAAAAAAATCAAATGTCATAGAGTAAATATTAAACTTTCAAAACACAGTTAAAAAGCTGATTTGGTAAAATAACTTACTTTGTTTATGGATATGGAAACCTATAGAGTGTAAAATGTAAAAGGCATCTATTCTCTCCTATCCAAAAAGTTCAGTAAAATGTATATCAACATGTAAGCCTCTTTGGGGAGAAATTTAAGAACTCTTTCCAGAATTCATTTGAAACATTATAATCTTAAACACTGATTTGTTTTACCAAGCATCAAGACAGAATAGGAAGCATCTAGAATGTTTAAATTATTCAGATAGTGGAATTTTGGCACAAATACATACAAATTGAGCAATGAAAAATAGTAATAGTATTCTCACTTCTAAGTAGTTTTCTTTGTCTCTAGAAAAAGTTTTTTTAATTGTCTCACTTCTATTTACCTCAAAATATTAGCTCTCCAAGTTTCTTTAAGCTCCATCTTGTATTGGCATCCTCTATTACTGTATCTTCAAGCCTGTAATTTTCCCTAACGATGATGTTTTGAATAGATCATTGCATGGGATGGGGATTTACAGCAAGAAATTTCCCTTTGAAGTCCACAGTAATAATTCTCATATATTCTATTTCTTTGTTTCAAGACGGTATTTGATATGGTGATTTTCAAAACATGGTATTTTCTCTAGTCCATTGTAAGGAAACAGTTTCCAATTTAGTGGTTACTGTGCTCTACTTTGTCAGTGATTAGATTCAGCTCTCTGTATTAGTATAGTGGCATAATTGTGGTTGGGTGGGGGAATGGGAGGACAATTCATTTAATCAGCAGTGTTCCTAATAGTAAAAATAAAGTGACAGACTGGTATGATTTCAATGAAAGACATTTAATATTTAAGGGCTAGTTTTATAGAGAATATTATCACCCATTCATAGAAACAGCAAGAGTCACTGTTACCAACACACTTACCTTCAAGAACATTGTTCGCTTCAGAACTTACTTGAAAAGATTGTGCCAGTTTTGGATGGCATTCGCAATGTGAAACATTGAAAACTCCATTGCAACCATCACTCACGTACATGTCAATTTGGATCCCGTTTTCTTTCCTACTGATGAATGTAATTAATCTTAAAAATAGTTTCACATTTTTCTGCAATTAAAAGCAATCTACTGCTCAGATGATCTTAAATGCACTTTTTTTTGAGTGTGCTGGGTTTCTTAAATTTTCACCTCTTACTTGCTCATATTAATCTAAAATAGTTGCCTTTGAAAGATAGAAAAAACTTTTTCAAAGGATGAGGGTAGGAGAACATGGATGAACTGTTGAAAATTAAGAAAAAATAAGCTCCCCTTAATGCTACCAAAACATATATTTTATTGATGGTTTTGTTTCTAAATAAACGGTAGCTAAAAATTATGGAAATGTATTTATACAAAGATAACGTGAGAAGGGAGAAGAGTTGACAGCTCCAGTTGTTAGAACTACTTTAGGTTCTGCCTCAGCTGTTACAAGTTGAGAGTTCTACATAGGGATCTGCCAAGACCTAGAAATGCAGGGTGGGGGGAGGGGAAGGGTTTGCTTCCCAGGATTCACTGAGGTCAGTGGTGGGATAAGCATGGGAAGGTCTTAGCCTTTTGCCCCCAACGTGGGAGTCCTTAGGGGCAGCATTTCTTCTGCAGTATCCCTCTGATCTTCGACATGGATAGTTCATAGTCTGCTGCTTGTCTTGCCGCCATTTCCCCCTCCCCTGGGTTCACATAAACTTTGTTCCTCCATAAGCTGTTTGCTCTCCTATCTCTATCTCAGCTCAGAAAAGTAGAACTGTGCAAAGGGAGATTTTTATTATGTTGATTGTTTTTGGTTTTTTTATTCAATCTTGGATCATATTACACGTTGGATACAAAAGAAGACCCAGATTGACAAGAGAACTACCATGTAAACCAAATAATGCCACGTTCCTATCACTCAAGAAAACTGGGTTCACATCATCGCTCAACTGATTACTTTGGATCTTGTGGTGCAACTCTGAAATGCTTGATGTGATAAAAGTTGGAAAGAGTAGAAAATTCTTTAAAGCAAAATACACATTCTTGCTTACTACACAAGTGGATTGCAAACAATGACTGTGATGGTGATGAGATGATGGGACATTGTTCTGAAAAATTACATTTAAAGTTATTTATTGCATGTTTTGAGCTAAATTTCTTTTGGAGAAATCAAATGTGTGTCTTCTCATACAGAAATCAAGTTCATTGGTGTGTTTTGGGAATGACTGAATTCCTAGAGAACACTTGTCAAACATTCTGATGAGTAAAATAAAAACGATTGAAAGACGTTTGCTTGTAGATTTGCCATATTTTTGCTCCATAGCAATTATCTGTGTGCAACTATATTTTAACTGCACAAGCATATTTGAATTTAATGATCCTTGTTTTAATCACAATGGACTCAACTGAGAAATTACATAGATAAATCAATATCTGGTTCCACAGTATTATAATTGAATTGTATACAAGATGTTAATTAATGTAATTGCTGATTGCCCTTCTGATATAGATGGTATCTGCCATTTGGCCTTTAAATAGAACATTTTCAATGATTTTCAGATACATATAATATGTGAAATGTACGTATATCTATGAAAATGTTGTTAACAAAAATCTCTTCATTATTGTTTGATGAGCATGGAAGAAAGTTATGTACAGACATTGAAGTTTATGCTCTATAAATGTTCCTGCTGTTTCTCTGCTACCTTCTTATAATCTGAAATCTCTCCATGGAGACCAGCCTTTCCAAAGAGAGTAGAACCTTGATGCTTTTAATAGAGTTTCAAGAAGTTTGGGTGCTTGAAGAGATTGTGTCTCACAGCTAAAAATACTTCCCTCTTCTGCTGGCATGTCATATTTACATCCCTGGCTCAACTTTTCAGTTCTTTGATACTCTTCATAGATTTCTCCTTTCTAACTCCCACTAACCCTTGTTGGATTCCTCCTAGTTGTTCTTAGGAGTTATTGTTTCTATCAGTAAGCATGTGACAATATTCAGTTGAGCAGTTTTTTACCCAATTTTTGCATAATTACAGAATTTAAATAAACATTCAATATGCATTTTTCAAAAAACTGTAACTTTTACAGGGAATTATTACATAATGTATTTGTCTTGCATTTCCCCCCCCAATAATGTAACTTCATGTTAACTAAAATTCCACGAGACTGTTTATAGTGTACTGGTTCTTTGATTAAATCAACCTCCAGCCCATCTACCATGAGTAGTACTATTGTTCATTTTATCTTCAGTTAATAAAGCTAAGTGAAAAGAGTGAGTCAGTCATGCACAGTAAATTTTATGCTTTTATTTTCTATTAATAAAATTGATGTGGGAATCATTCTATTGAGTTTTGTGAAAATTGGAGAATCAAATAAAAATATCTTGATTTGCTCTTAAAGTTTTGGGGTACAGTTGCAGATGGTGTGAGAAAATGTTACAATGCAGTTTTTGAGATAGAATTTGGCATCTTTGTCTACCATTCCTCTTCTTTTTTCTCTCTCAGTTCCACTGGGGGTATATATGGGGTGGTATAAACAGGATGATGTAAACAGAATGTTCACCATCTTAAAAGTAACCATGCATATCTGTGTGGTCTTAGGTAAAATGAACTTTAGCCTGTCTGATTTTATACACTCTTTGTAGAATCTAAACAATGTTATTTTTTTAGTTTAGTATATTATTTATTTTATTTTACATTGTTATCTACACAGGAGTTCTCCCACCACCTTATCACCCTGAACCATCATCTTAGTTTTGTATGCCCCGCCTACCCCTAGCTTTCCCCATCCCATGCTTTATGCTTCAATTTTGCTAAAAAAAAAAATAGTTTTAAATTTTTCTTGTCTGTTTGTTTCTTTTCCCTTTGTCCCTCACATAAGTGAGAACATCCAGTATTTTGCTTTCTTTCTGGCTTATTTCTGCTAGCATAATTCCCTCTAGCTCCATCCATATTGTTGCAAATGACATAAGTTTGTCTTTTTTGATTGATGAATAATATTTATTATGGAATTATGTGATATATGTACATAAACCACAGCTTTCTGTACTGTTCATCTATTTTGGGGCATTTGAGTTGCTTCCATCTCCTGACTGTTGTAAATAGCTCTGCAATAAACATGGGGTACAGGTGTCTTTTGGATTAGAGTTTTTGTAACCTTAGAATCTACTCAATGCTAAAGACTTGAGTTTTAAGAGTTAATAAAGAAATCTAGGGAGATGAACATGAAGTGGACTTTTGTAATGTCACTCCACATTGTTTGGTATTTTCTTCAATATAATGTTGTTGGTACTTGATTTTATATAGAAATTTTATGTAGAATTTTACATGTAAATTTAATAAGAATGTTGTTCACTTCCTATTTGTTTTAATTCCGCATTTGCTCACTTATTTATTACACAAATGTCATTAAGCCCTTATCATGTCCGAGGCATTGTTCCATATTGCTGAAATGGGGTGTACCTAAGAGAGAAAACACATCTGTCTTCAGAAACTGAGATGGATGAGCTTTTGAGAATTCAAATTGATAGCCTCCTGAGTAGATGATGACAAATTTTTATTATAATTCCAGCTGAAATTGACCTGTCTGAGCCATCCTGTTGCTATCCTGCTAAAGCATTATTACTTTTACATGTGAATTGTCTCTCATCTTGTAGCCTAACACTCAAGTTAAAATCAGTCTGTTGTGTATTTATTGCACATCTAGTGTTTGTGGGGTAACATATTTGCACATTGTTAAAAATATTTGCACTCTACAAAATAATCTACATCTTATAAAAAGTACAAGAAGAAAGCAAATGATAGGTTGCATGTCACTGACACACACCCAGGTACATGTTTGTGGGTGCATGCCTGTGTGGATGCAGGTATAGAAACTGTCTTGACTCTGGGGGTGGGCGTCCCTCATTATCACACAAGAGGCAAGAGGCAGTGCATTTCAAGAGAGCTGCAATTCCATTCCTTCAGGCAGATGTGTGACAAATGCAGTGGGGGAAGATGGATTTAATACAAATATTTCAAGAAAGTTGTCAGTTTTTCTTACTTTTTGCTGAGTAGCCTCAGGGGAAAAGGAGAAATTACCAACTGAGATGTGTTGTGGGAATCAACAGAAAGGAAACAGAAAAGATTTTGTTAATACAGTCGCACTTTCATCTCAACAAAGTGCAGTGCTCAATTAGTGGCTTTGGGGAGATATTGTTTGCATTTAGAGTTTTAATTAGCTAAAGTGTGCAATTTGATTCCCTGGAAATCAAATAAAAATAACAGAATGATTGAACTACCAGAAGTATTTAAAGTCATTTAGGAAAAATGATAATCTAATATGAAAAAATATTAATACTGTCTAGCTCTGTTAAAATAGACAAAAAATCAATTTAAAAATTAGATATTTGTTATTCTTCTAGTTTATTTTGAATTTTTTTAGGTCCAGTGACTTTTCACTTAGTTCCTTTTTTAGCACCCATAATATTTCGCTTTCACCCATTCTTGAATGGGTCTGTGGAAATGGAATACTTTTGCCTGCAAAACTTGCTAGTCGTTTGAAATCCACAAAATAATCACTGGTTTAGGTTTTGGATATCAGCCAGGGAGGAATATTCAATACAATTTTTAGGTGCTACTGATCATTTTCTGTCAACAGAAACAAAAATTTCCATGTTTGATCTTTATAGCATTTCCTGTTAAATGTATTTCTAATTGGCTGAGAGTTATTTAGAAGTAATAACATTATTATTTTCCTTTTTTTTTCTGCATAACTACTGCTGAAATGTTTTCAAAAACACTGTGGTGTCTTGACTCATCCTAACAGGATAGGTTCCCAAGAAAACATTTTGAATTTATTTATCATCATAGAATCTTTATTTCTCAGAAAACTGAAAAATTCAGCATGAGTGAGGTGTTGGTTTGTGTGTATGTGTGTACATTGTGTGTGGTTTCACTTTAGAAGTGTCAGGAAAGGAAAATTGGAAAGGAAATCTCATGTACCGCTTAGACTGAATGCATTTGAAATGTGAAGACTTGAGGTTTATCTAACTTAAACAGTGCTTAGTGCTTGTGACTTCATGTCACTCCACCATTCTGCATCCTGCTGGAACCTTCTACAGTTTGTCAACAGTGGCAATTGAGTTGCAACAGGAACCTTTCACATTTGTCATGTGAGTACATATAAAATTTTCTCTTGGAAGAAACTTCACAATGAAGTTTTAATCAACTTTGTGCTCATTGTATTGATTGGCCATTCCCTGCCTTGCTGACTGGAATTCAGACTTTATTTTGCAGGGATCTTTGATTTGGGGTTTTTTAAGAGTATGATGCCCTTTTAAATATTATGTGGTGCATGTGTGTGTGTGTATGACATATATATATAGAAGAATAACATTAGAAGATATATATATATATAATATATAATGTGATATATGGGCATGATATTGAATTAGCAATTGAGTGGATTCAATTGCCTTTACATGACCATTTCCTTGTGTTTCATACATGAAATAAATGTTGCATTTTGAAACACTCTTCATACAGAAACAGAAGGCATTGAATGTCATTAAATTGCCATTAGAACTTTCAAAGCTAGCATATACTGTCTTCTCTGGTTGTGCCAGGCATTCATTCAAGGCAACTGGAGGTGGTATCCTGTGCACTCCACACAACAGCTACGTGCGAGGTGCTCTCACATTCTAACTTTGTGTTTGAGGTGCCAGAGGCAGTAAGGGCTGCTACAGCTTACCCAAGGAGAGGTGGAGGGAACTGACTTCACACCCTGTTTGTGTGATGCCCTGCACCTGTGGAACATGGAAGCAGGTAGAGAGATGGAGCTTCAGATAAGAGGAACACCTCCTATCTCTCCAGCCCCCTCTGGCACACTAGAGGGTGGGCAACAGCACGTCTCTCAACTGTCACCCAGCTTCCTGAACTCTTTGGAATGTCCCAAGAGACATATGATCTATTAGTAATTTGCCCCCACGGGTAAATTCTCCTGTTATCGTGCATCCCTGCATCCTCCCTGCTGCATGTCATGTGCATTTTGCTACTTCCTCATGACATCATTGTGACATTTCCTTGCTGGGGTATTTAAGGGGCTTCACAACTTCATTAAAAGGGGACCTGGACATGCTTCCCAGGATACCTGTACCGTGGGCTGGTGTCAGAGACCGATATCAACTTTTCCATCTCAATTTCTTCTTCATTCCACATGTGATCCCTAACATGCACCAAGATACTGCCAGAAATCAGGATAGAGCACACTTGTTTTCTTAAAGGGTAGTTGTACCCAGTACTTACCAGCTCAGCTTTGTTGGGTAACATCTCGGTTCATAGCATACCTCTGAAAGGTATTATCTCCTTTCCCTTCCATTATAAGTCTAACAAAAATATTTGGTTTATGAAATTGGGTTGAATTGTGAGATATTGCAATGGAAATATCTAGAATTTTCTAGATATTCTTGGAGCTCAGTGCCGATCTCCTATGAGGTAAAGCTCTTTGTTTCTATCACCATTAGGAAAACTGTAACACACTCAAAACTGCATCCTTCCAGTTCTTTAAAGACTCACATTTATTCAGTAGGCATTTGTATTTGTTGTGTTCTAGGCATAGAGCCACATGTGAAATGGAGTCTGATGAAAGATAGAAGTGAATATGATCCACACCAGTGTGTTGGCATATTCAGGGACAGCCAGTAGGCAAACACTCCTTTAAAAATATAAAGATGTTTAAATGATAGACATGTGAAGCACTGTGTCAGAGGCATGGAATTGTGAGATAATTATGAAATATCAAATAATTTGAGGTCTGATTTTAAAGAATACTTTAGATCTTATGTTAAACATGATCTTAACAAAGCATCTGGCTGGCACATGCTGATGTCTGTGTGTTTATATGAGTAGGATTGTTCAGTACTTGATTCATGGGCTCAGCATGTATTTCTTGTTAAACTGTTTTCTTGCTGTGAAACAGAAGTAATATAAAAACATCATTTTACCTACTGACAGAAGAGTCACAAAATTGGATCTATCATTGGGTCTGATTTTTAGCTGATTTTAAATCTACCTTCATTTACCTAATACCCAATATTAGTTTTCTACGTAAATTGTTCTACCTTCTGCGTGGTGTTTGAGAGCATGAACTTGCTTGATCATAGGAAATGATTTTCAGAATATCATCAGGGGTTTCCTTAGGTGAAGGGAAATTCAGTCTGATGCATTCTTTTTAGGTGCCTCTAGATCAGCAACATGGTGATTTTTTAATTTCTGTTTAAATTTGTTTCCCTATATATTTTCTTCTCATTATTTGTGCATTATTGATGCTACCTTTGTTTTCTATTCAAAACTCATTAAGATAACTAAAATTAGTAAGCTAATAGATGGAGAACATGCAAAATTAAATCTTCATTATTCTAAAATTAGAAATTTATATTCATAGTGGTGAACATGATTTGTATTCCATTTTCATGAGCCAAGACATCACTTTGTAAAATTTGTTTTCAGATGAGGAGTGACATTATATCGTGGGTGTTAAACACCCAAAATTGTTTTTCTATTTATTTTTGTCCTTCCATTGTGATATTAATTCCCTTTTGCTGATTAGCAAAATTCTAGCTGATTTCGATTTTATCATGAGCTTTGTGGGAAATTTTTACATAGGTTTGGATCATATATGTAAATGACCCAAGACAGAATGTACATGAAAAGAGAAATAATTAAACTATATTTTTTAAAAAGTAAAATTTGTTACATCCTCTGGCTCCTTGAAAAACATGCTCACAGTTCAAGGCTTTCAAAGCCTTTTCTTTGTGACCTTTTAAAAAGGCATCTATGTTTTTCACATAACACAGAAACATTTTTATGTCCTAAAGGTGGATGCAAATAGTGATTCTGGTACAAAAGCATTTTTTTTCTGAGTATCAAAAGATTGTTTTTTTTTAAATCATAAAATACATAGTTGCATCTCCCTCATTCTTATCCGCATTCCATTACCTCTACAAATGAAATGTTTAGTTCTATCATGCAAATGCATGATTATGTCATCCCAAAATATTTTTCTGATTAAAAGCAGTTTGTATTATTAGCTAAACCAAGCAAAATAAAGCCTAGTAATCTTCTTTATCCTCTTACAAATATATATATATATATATCTTGCCATAATTTTATTCAGATTCTATTTGAAAGGTAAAACCTTAAAATATTAAGACTTTTATCTCATTTTTACTGAATGACTACAGTGACACATTTCAAATGAAAACTACGTCATATTTTCTATCTTCAAATATTCATTCTAAGTGAATCTTATGTGAAAATAAGCATGGTAAGTTATTATAAAGGAGACAATTAACCCAAATGTATCTTGGGGTTTGAAAAGTTATTCCCTCTTCATTTCTTTATTCTTTATTTTTTATATAATTTTAAGCTGAGAATACTAAAGTCCAAAGAGAATCTATTCTTGGATCTTCTCTGATCTACCTCAAGTCAAACTGCATTTATAACATTCTGAGTTCCTTTCTCACAGAATGTGGCCTTATTTTTCAAGACCAGAGCATGTCAGATAAAGTGTTGAGCTGTGAGCATCTCGTCTAAAAATGAAATGTCCAAAATCCAATTTACTCACTTGCTCCTCAAAATCCAATGCATTTATAGAAAGCATGTTATATTTTTCCCCAGTACATAGTCTTTTTGAATTTGGTAAAAATGTTTTTTTTTTTTAATGTTTGCATTGTAGTTTGATGAAATTCTTATTTGAACCAAAACATCTGTTCTGCAACTTCTTCATGAATCATTTTAGAGACAGAAAATATAATTGGTAGAATATGTGAGAAATAGAACAATATAGAGGAAGATAGAGGTTGGGGAAAAGTATACCACTAGCAGATTTAGGGTATTTTTAGAAAGATAAATGCTTGATTTACTGCTGATATCAGTTAAGTTCTTCCCTCTTGTATTGCTCTTTAGAAATATATTAAAATTAACAAAAATATTGGTTTTGCAGAGATAGGTTTTATTTATTTAAACATTACAAATTATGTATAGGAATTATAAATGATGTATGATGTCTTATAAAAAAAATCTACATCCTTTCTTAGAAAGAGAATATAAAGATGTAATGTGGATAAGCATATTTGTTTATAAAAGCATGTGAATAACCAGCTTTGTGAATTTAGCTAAGCTGTAAACAAAAATGATGTCTTATGATGGGAGGAGCAAAGAAAGAGCAAATAAGACTGGTACGGGAGAAAAGCAGGGCACTGAGAAGCAGGAATAATGTCTTGGGAACAGGAATTCAATGTACTAGGCTCTTTTAGGAAACTCTATGAGACAAGTCTCTAAATTGTCATTCTGGGCTCTCCTTCAACTAAGGAATCAGGAAGATCAAAAAACATCATTTCTATACTGACAACAAGAAAAAGAAACTGGATAAACTCTAAAATTAGGGATTTTGTTTACAATGTGAGCAAACTGGGTTTGTAGGCTAAGCAAGCCATGAGGAATTGCTGAAGAGAACAACTCCTCCAAGAGAAATGGAACCCATCCACTTGCTACACTGACAACTCCAGCCCAGAGGTTGTAAGCACCACCTGAGTGCAGAGATCATGTAGCTACACTATTTAAATGTACTTAAGATTAAGGGTGGTCCAGGAGGAAGGTAGGGCATTAGATCACATTTGCAGGGGTTTTTCTGCAGTCATTTTTCGGGGTAAGGATTAGAGGTAAAGTGGGGAGTAGAGAAGCCTTTCCTCAGTGGTGCAGATCTGACGAAAAGATGTCACAGTCACTAATGGTAAAGCAAAATGGCCCAAAGGGGCAGGAAAGGATGTTGAAGACCCTGAAGATTCTTGGCGGGTCCCTACTTCTGAAGGTAAGTCAGAAGATCCTCTCATTCAGGAATTTCCAGAGCTGTGTCTCTGACAATGCCACATTCCAGAGGCCAAGCTCTATGTTGGGTGCCATTGACTCAAACAAGATTGGTGCCACGCATGCCCACCTGAACCCATGGATGTGCTAACAGACTGATAAGCAACAATTGCCTAGAGGGAGGAGCAGGACTGTCCTTGATCACAGAATCGCAGCAACAAGGAAAATCCTCCAGCAACCTCGTTCCATCCCACACAAAGTTCACTCTGGACAAAACAAGGTTCATAGATGCTAACCATGTCAATGACAAGTATCAAAACCCATCAGCTCTGCCAAAGATTGACTCAGAAACACTAGAAACCCAGTGCAGAATGGAGTATATATATGGATAGACATCGAATCTATATGACTTTGTTTTCCATTGGATCAGTTATCATAAGACAAGACAAGCACAGGAAGCAAGACATCAGCATGCTGCAGAGACAGTATAGCAAGCATGTGCTTGAAGGGCCAGTCTAGAACCTCTCAAGATGGACCTTCTCTGAATTTCAGGCATGAGATGGAAAGCGTGAGCATGGTGGACATGCAAGCAGCAGTCATGATCCCTCAGAGGTTCAGAGGAGGGTTTCAACAGGCTTATCACTGAGACTGAATCCACATCCATGAAGATAGACTCATGAAAATTAGCTAAGCTGGAGCATCAAATGAAAAAAATGCACAGAAACAACAAAGCCCGATTAGATTCTTACCTGAACTTGGAAGATATTATGCTAATAAAATAAGACAGACACAGAAAGATAAATATTGTATCATCTCCCACGAAGAGTTTTAAATAGCTGAAGTTGAGGTATAGAGTAGAGTGGTGGCTGACAGAAACCTGGGAAGGAGGTGAGATATAAACCTAATGGCACACAGTTTAAGTTATTCAAGGTGTAGAGGTGGCAGAGAGCTTGTGAACAGCAAGGTGAAGTTAGCTAAGAGGATGGATGCTAACTGCTCTCCCCATCAAAAGGTAAACTATGTGAGGGGATAGAGATTAGCCTGCTTGGTGCTAGTGATTATTACAATTGCCTTTGTGGCTCAAAACATCAAGGTTTTCAAACATCAGTTTTACCACAAACCTTAAATACTTAAAAACATCAATCTTAGATACAAAGGACTTCTGCTTGTCCATTAAACCTTCAATAAAGCTGTAGAAAAAGAGAAGCACTGAGGTCAGACAGAAAAGGAAAAATTAAGGAAAACAGGAATTAGAATTCTAGCCATCTTTTCTTATCCAATAAATACATATGTCTGTGTCTACAGAAATATGTGGCTGTGACTCCTACAGACAAAGCAGTTAGTAGTAACACCCAGTCATACTGAGGTCATCTAGTTCCTTGACAAATATAGATACAAGCACACACACGTACATATGTGGTCACATCACTTTTTAGACTGAGTAATAAATTTCAGGATGAAATTCACAGCATGCAAAATGTACCCTTTTAACAATGCCCAGAACTAATAAAACCTCTTTTTGAAAGTTGCCCACTATTCCTCTTTACACAGGATTGTATTCTTTATCATGAACGTAGTCACTGCAGCCTAAATGTTTCCTGAAACCCTTCCCAAAGGGTTGACAGTGTGCATCCATTCAGATCAAAGTTTAGTTATAACATAATTTTTAAATTCATTTTTTTTCAAACCTGGAACTCCTGAATGATAATGGGCTAAAAAAAAAAAAAAATCAAACAGCCTTCTCTTGCTTGCTTGGTTTGAAATAGCAAATGAAATTCTAAAACACTAACATGAATTTTAGACAATATTTCTGCAAGCTAGATCACTCATTCATTTCCAAAATAAAATTGTCACAGTGATACAGGTCTCAGGCTTAAACCATACAGCTTTATTTATCTTTGATCTAGAGGAACTCTACAAATACAGTCCTGATAAAAAATCATCTTAGGGCGATTGAACCCCTACTGTTCAGCACTGGTCTTACACTAGTCTGGTTACCTAGGTGCTTCTATTTCCTTGATTCTCAGGACTTCTAGATTCTTAACTATTGGAAGGGATTCAGCTAGATTCTAGATAGTACTACAGGAAAGAGTGTCCTTTGCAGCATGAGGTGTGGGGTGTGAGTGTGCAAAGTCAGAGCAAAGAGTTAGTAGGTACTGAAGTGTAAAACTAGATGAAAGAGAAAATTTAAGCACATGGGATCCTTCACCCAGGAGGCTGGGGTATGGGAGAGTACAGAGCAGATGCTTGTGGGAGGAGTGACTGGTATCTTTGAACGAGGCAGTAATTGCAATCCAAACCACGGGTCTTCTCAATTTAAGCAAAGTTTGCTGAGATTCCACCTGTTCTTGGCATCGCTAGCTCTCCCTTCACCAGGTGAAGTCTCTATCTTCACTAGACTTTATCTTCATCTGATAGAAACCCACCCTCACTAAGTGGCTATTTGCATTCTAGCCAGGTATTATCTGACTTTCTGGAGATTCTTTTTGTTGAATTGTTTATATCTGGTGCCTGTTTTTGAATTGATTATGTGTTCTTTTTTTTAGTGCTGAATTGTATGAGTTTTCTGTATGTATCGTGGATATGAATACTTTATCTAAACTCCATTTCCTGATGGAAACAAGTATAAAATTTCAATGCAAAAGAGTGCAATTTGGTCAGTGACTGAGAATTCTGGCTGTTTTGCAATCCATCCGGAATGAATTGCAATCACACTTGTCCTGGCAAAACCAGTCTTCATTATGGGGAGGCTTGTATTGTTGAAACAGAAGTCTCTCACAGTGTGACTGAACTCACTTCACACTGCTTGTGGCAGTAGGAATTTATGAAACCCTTGTTTAATTAAATTGCTGAATGATGGTATAAAACTTCTTGGCATTCCTGTTCTAGCCAATAATAACAGGAATTTTATTGCTAAGATAAATTATTAAAAATGACTAATAAGAATCGTGCATTAGGATGAATGGTAGTACCAGTTAACTAAACTTTACCAAATTGTTTTGAACTAAGAGAAAGGCAATTTTTAACGATCAGAGAGCTGTGAGGAATATAACTGTTAGAAATAGAGCAATATGAAACTTTGACTGAACAGGATGCTTAAGCTCTAATACAAAGAGAAAGTAAGATCTGTTCAACTTTAGAGTATTAAATATAGGAGGCACAGATGGACTGAATGGATGAGGGAATTATAGAATTATTACATAATTAGTCAACTGGGAGAGATAACAGTGAAGACATCTTCCATATTATACTTGCCTATTACCACAAAGAGAAGATAAAACACCTAATAGAATAGATTTGAATCCTGTTTAGAGCTATTAAAAACTGATTCTCATTTTTATGTCAGTGTTGGAGGCAGGGGTCAGAGTAGGTTGAAATTAGTTTTTAATCTAAAATTACCTTATATAACCTATATTACACTTACAATTATCTAAAATACTATTTGAAATAAATGATGATGGCAAAATGATAATAATCAACTAAAATATTAAGTTCTTACAAAGACCCTCTGATAAGTATGCCAATTCAAAAGTATGCCAATATTCTGAGATTAATTCTAAACAAGATTGAAATGTTTCTGGTATTATAACCTCACCTGTTTACACTGCCAACATTTTTGAAAGGTAGCATATCTTTTTGTGCTGCCCTTCTGTCCTCCTGAGACTCACTGTTACAATTAACTCCTACATGCAAACTAGTGATTTCATCTTAGCTTCTTGATTTTCAGGATAAGTAGAGAATATAGCTAAACTTCCATGTAACACGTTTTAGAAGCATCTCCTCCCATTTTTCATGAAATACACTTTTAAGCAGTTCTTCATGGAAAAAAGTATAGATCATAAAACTAATTGCTTGCACACGTTACTATGACCAATTAAAGGAAAAAAGAAAACTTCATGAAAGATCACATCCAATCTACTTCATCTTCCCACCTACAGAAAGAGGGAGTTGGGAGTTAGGAGCCTGATAGGACAATCAAGTGAATTGTTGTTTGATTAAAAAAAAAGAGAGACTGTTGATCTATGTCATTCCTCTTCAAATTATGAAAATGATTGACTACTTTTGAGATTATAATATTATTTGATCTAGTAGTTTCCAATTCCAGAATATAATCAGTATCATTAATTCCATCTGAGTCAAGTTTTAACTTTTCTCAAAAGGTTTGTAGGTTAGAAATTCCAGTTAATATGTAAACAGGAATATATGATGTTACCCTTGAATTTACATTGTTTCTTGCATTGCCAAGCTTAGAGTATAATTTCTTAAACTAGGATCTACCCATGCTCTCTATGTAATGATGACTGAAGGCCATGATGGGAAGACTTTTAAAGTTGTGTCTTACCAAGCTGGTGGAAGCTAATCAATGGATAGATTTCTTCTCATGATGTGGCTCTAAGGACCTCCATATTCTGACATCCATCTAGTCTCCAGTTGCAGTTCATACATCTTTCCTTGTTCCCTTTCAAGTTCTTTGGATATACTGACGTTTTCCCCAAGACATGTTCCTTTAATGTCTACTGAAGTTCAAATAATTGTTTACAAATCAGTGAGGACATTATCTCCTTTAAAAGCCTTCCCTACCCATTTTACTTCCTACCCTACTAAATTTCCACATAGCAACAGGGCCATTTTATTTTTTTACTTCTGCAAAAATAACTTGTAACTTCTTTAATTGAGAAATTTATGTATTTATTCATTAATTTATTTGTTCATTTATTTTAACTGAGAAATGCAATTCCAAAGTGTGATGGTTTCTTTTAATTTTCTTCCCACAGATTGAGCTTCTAGAAAGGGCAGACATGTCAATGTTTGTTTGTTAACTTACATTTTAAAAAACTGACACAGATATTGGCCCATGAAAAACACCTAGATCTATTTGTTGGTTTATAAAAATTATAGTTTGTTAACCTCATAATCTGAATATAGAAGAGAGGTTTCTTTTCTTTTTCTTTCTTTCTTTTTTTTTTTTTTTTTGAGACTAGGTCTCCCTCTTTTGCTGGGAACTGCAGATTTACATTGGCCATGGTACTACGAACTCAAGCAGTCCCCAGCTTCAGCTTCCCAAGTAGCGGAATTACAGGCGCACACTACCACATCCAGCTATTTTTCAAGACTAGGTCTTGCTATATTACACCAAGTGGGTCTTGAGCCCACAGACTCAAGCAGTCCCTAGTCTCAGCATTGCTTCGAGGGTTGCGATTAAAGGCACTTGCCATCATGCCCAGCAAAAAATAATAATAATAATAATAAGTTTCATTTGAAAGAGGAATACATGCCAAAGAGTAGACAAATTTCCATGAAGTAAAATGAGAGGATTAGGACTGAGAGTGAGTTGAATGATTTCAGAAATGTGCGAAGATTAGCTCACAACCTGTTGATACTCCTGCTAGTGTCCAACACTGTTGACAGTGATAGCCAGGTCCACCAATGCCAACCTGCTCTCTGAGACACTGAGTATAAACCAACTCAGTACAAATTATAAATTCTCACATGAGGTGTCTAAGGAACTTAGTTTTATGAACTTTGAAAGAGTCAAATTAAAAACAAAGATGAAAAAAGACAAAATTTTCATAATTGGCAAAATCAATACATGAGCATGGGTAACAATGTAAAATAAAAGGTGAAGAATAGCAGGACAGTAAAAGAATCTACATGAACTTACTTTCATTTAACTTCTGCAAATCACAATCAACCTATGCAAGCAAATCTGCTGATTTTTTTCAGATTACATTAACTGATTCACAATGAATATGGAAAAGTTGAATGCATCTGTTCTACAATCTTAATATTAAGAAAGGAGGAAAGAGGGAAAATTTATTCTAGCTCCAAAAGTGAGAAATAAGTACATGATGAATTTTCTGTGGAAAACAAGCAAAACAATCCAAAATAAAATAATGTACACATTTTAGGAAAACTTTGATAACATAGTAAAACTATAAGGTCTTATTCTTTTTGTTTGTGTGTTTTGTTTTTGTTTTGTTTGGGGGGGACTAGGCTCACTATTTTGGCCTGTGGAAGCACAAGCTCACACTGCCCGGGGTACCACAGACTGAAGAAACCCCCAGTCTCAGCTTCCCAGGTAGCTGGGATTACAGACGCACACCACCACGTCCAGCTATATATTTTGGGACTAGTTCTTGCTATGTTGCCCTGAGTGGGACTCGAACAGTAATCCCCAACCCCAGCTGCTTCATAGGCTGAAGCTTACAGGCACATGCCACCGTGCCCGGCTTTAATGTCTTATTCTTAATTGTAGCAGTAAGTGAACATACACATGTGAATTTTTCCAAACCATGTTAAAATATAGTGATTGTTTCTATTATCATACCTTGTGCATTACCTTTTTTTAAACTTGATCTTAGCCAAAAGGCTGAGAAGTGATATGTACTACTTTATTTAATACTTACAATGTCACCACATTACAGTTTGAACCTTGAGCTTCACAAGAAATAACATTCAAAATGAATTTTCTATTTCAAAATTCATCAGTCTATGAAATCTTCTGTCTTGGATATTTTGTTAGGTGTCCAGTTTTCCAGTGATGAGGTGTCAAGTTTTGCTATTCTGACAGTGTGAAGAACTAACTGGAAGTCTATGCAGAAGAAAGGAGAGTGGTGGCCAACAGTCTCTTCCCATGTACTGGTTCAGAACAATGAGCATATCTCATTTGACAGAGGGGATATTCAATCGGGCAGAGGAAAAGTCAGATAGTGGTATAAGGTCTCCCGCTATTCATTATTATTTTTCTTGACTTTTCTGGAGTGATTTCAATGAGATTCTTGGTCTCAAGCATGATGATAGATGAAATTTTCAGTGAGATCATGTCCATCTCTGAAACTGCTGTTAGCACTTTAGATAACATCTACTCATGAAGAGAAACTCTTCCAAGAGCTCCACAAATAGTGCATCACTTGATGCATCACTTAGTAACTAAAACTCAGGAACTGAGTCACAGAGAAGATAACTACTCCTGAGTCTAGTAAAAGCCAGTAATACCTAACAGAGCTAGAACTTGAAACTATATATTCAATCTCTACAGCCAGTGCATTTACAGTCTGCTGATGGATCAATCTGTTTTACAGGGAACAATGTTTTTAATTGCATAGCAGAATGAAAAATATATTTTAAGACATCCATGACTAATGGACCTTTTGTTGTCAAAATCATATAAAACAACAGGAGAAAAATGTGCCTAGCAAAGTCCATCTACCCTAGATACAATTCTGCTTGCGTTACTTATTCCCATCCTTCCCCCATTTAGGTAACCTGGTTTCTCATTTCTATTTTTCTGAATTTCTGCTTCATTTAGTTCTTTCCGTAAAATCTCCCTCCCCCCTCCCAGTGACTTAATTGTGATATCCCCGGTTAGTCTTCCTTCTGAGAGTGTTTGGTGTGATCATTCAGGCCTCATCTGGGTTAGACATCTAACTCTGGTGCTCCCGGTCATTGCCACAGGCAGGAGTTGGGTTCTCTGTAGGCAGTTCTCTGTGGTTCAGGGGGCATTATCACCCCCTTGTCTGTCTGTGCCTGGGCAATCATCCTGTGTAGTTCTTAGCTCACTGTTTCCAATGATGGAATTTGCCTAAATTTCTGGAGGAAGAAGTAAACATATTTCATCACCTTGGAAGGCCATACTTTACACCAAGAGACTCCATCAGGAGGCCAACTTTCTGGTGCTGGCTTCATGAGCTCCCACCAAGTGAACACTGCTTCTCAGACCCAGCATCCAGCTTCCAGCCTGCCTCAGTGGGGAGCCTTGAAGATTCCCCACAAACTCTTTCCACGTGCTCCTTTGCTTCATGCCAAGCTCTTAAAGAGCATTTCCATTGACTTGGGCGGCAAGTATCCATGTCTTCACCCTTGACCTTTCCTGATCTTCTTTAGCTCTTCTACAATAGGAGACCATCACTTCCATTAAATCTTTTAATAAGAATATAAATAAACTTATTCTCCTCAATAAGCCTGCACTGATATATTCTTGTGACATCACAAGACATTGTGTTTTTTCTTCACATGCAATATTTATTTAAAATCATGGGTCAATCATTTAATATAAAGGATTACAAATATGTGAAATTTATATATAAGTAAATTATTTTTTTTAAATATAAAGATTCTGGCAGTTCTTAGTAGAGTGACAATGTGCTTAAGCTGTTTTTTTTTTTTCTTCTTCTTCTTTACAACACAAATTTAATGACTGAAATATATCTCCATTGTCATGTATGCATATAAACAGTACCTCTACTTGGGCGAGTTTTTGGATAGCTCAGTTATGGAAAACAGAGAAAACCAATCCCAATGGGATACTAAGGCTAGTGTCCCCTGAAATTAATGCACACCAAGTAGAATCACATCATGTAGAGAGAATTTAAATTTTTTGTACTAGATTTAAAATCTCCCTGGAAACAGAAAAGAAAATGAGGACATGAAAATATGAAACATTACCTGCTTGGTGGGGGGGGGGGAAATTCCATTCATTTCAAATCAAGCCTGCAGACATAGTAAAACTATATTAAAGGGTCAATATAGTCAGCAAAGCTTATCTTTTTTCCATTCCGAATTTCTTTCTGTAATAAAACTTTCAGCTCATGAAAATGCTATCTTTGTAAAGGATAATGGTAATCAAACCTGAAAGTAAGAAGAAATCAGGCTTCCCTGATGAAGATGATCATGATGAGACCCGAAGGAGGGAGGACCAGACCAGGTCTGAGTCTCTATGTTGGTTGCTGAAATTACTTGCTTTGCTCATCTGTTTTATAAAGAATCACACGCAGAGGTAATAAATCTGGGGTAAATTAAGTCAACAAATGAACTTGTATCTGAGAAAATAGGTGTCACCATTCATAGTCTTAGGTGTAACCACTATTTCTGATGTCTAACAAGATTTTTTTTTCTAGTTCCCTCTAATAGTAAAAGTAATCTGATGATTTTGAGATGACCCACAATTCACTTTGGCATTTTATTTATAGACTTTCTAAGTGAATATTTGAGAAGAGTATCAACATATCTTCACAATGTGCTCTTTTAACTTTGAAGCTGGTTGAAATGCAGTGTTGTTCAGTGATGATTTAAGATTAGTCATACTGTGTGCGGTAAATGTTTCCAGGTTGTAGCCATTAAGGTTTTCTCCAGAGCTAGAAAGAGTAATAGTTGACATAATAGTAGGGGCTACAGGACTGAATTTTCCAGGCAAGAGTCTTTTTTTGTGTTAATTTTTGTTCGATTGATTGCACATATACATATATATGCATATATGTATATATATATGTATGTCTGTGTGCATATATATCTATATCTATATCTATATCTATATCTATATATATCTATATATATATATATATATATATATATCACACCATTGTCTACCCTGGGATTCTCCTACCACTTTATCACTGATGAAACATCTTAATCTCTCATGCCCTCCCCGGAATTCACCCTCCTCCCCTTGTCTTGCTCTATGCCTCAGTTCTGTGAACAGTTTTAAACTTTTCTTGTCCATTTGTTTGTTTGCTCTCCTGTCTTACAGTCTTCAGGAAGACTCCCTTTTTCTCCAGGACACCTTCATTTTTGCTCTCACGGACCTACAACTATGGCATTGAGACCAGCTTACAGGTCTCAGTGACATAGGGTAACCCTTCACTTCCAATCTACACTGTTGTAAACATTAGTCATATCTGCAAAACACTCATGACAACCTTTAGACCCAGTCAGATTGAAACCCAGTCAGATTTAGACCCAGTCAGATTGAAACATAAGGTCAGCCGTCATGTGGCCTACCAAAAGTTGCCCTACATAAAGATAGTTACTGCTGTGATTGTAAAATTATTATGACCCATGAGCCAGCATGTAGGGACATTTGTAAATATTGGAAGGAGACTCTGCTTGCTAACCTCATGTATGTGACACTTCAGTAAGCTGTAGGTTATGGGTCACAGCTGAGTGTCTCTGTGCCTCAATTTCCTCATAGGTTCTAGTATCAGCTCCATTAGGGTTTTATGAAGATGAACTTAAGACAATTACTTAGAAGGTCTACCTATTATATACATTATGAAAATATGACTCAAAGGATAATATTATTAGAAATAAAATCTTTTTTGTAGGAATGTCATTTACATAACAGCAGAGACTCTGCTAATGATCAATCACTTCAAAAATTTTAGATGAAAATGTTACTGTTATGTTTTTGAAGTTGTCAGTGCCACTGGAAATTATAGAAGTAAAATATGTAGGACAAATGCTTATCTAACAATGAGACAAGTTCAGAAGAATGCTTAGCAAAAAAATCAAAATGTGAAACATGCTTTGGACAATTTAAATTGAGGAAGAGCTAGAAAGTATGAAGCAAAAACGCCGGAATATTACAGCACTGGATCCATTTTCTGTTTTCCAGTGGGTTTTAATGTCTCTGAAACTGCTTTTAGCAAGGTATTGTGCTAGTATTTATGTATGAATACAAATTATCTTCACTATTACTTCTAAGGTTTTCAGCTGACTTAAGTCACAGGATATCAACAATTTACTAAATCAGAACAGTAAGAAAATTAATTTTACCTTATGCTTCAAGTTTTTTTTAATACCAGAACTCACTCAAAGTCATGAATAAGTATAAAAAGTTGAATCTGAACATTTTCTATTGCTTTATAGACAAGAAGATGGTAATGTATACATAATCTTTTGAAGCTCAGATAAGGTATATGACACTAGTAGTTAAAAATACTATATAAGCACTATGAAAGTGGAAGAGAAAGTATTTAAGCATATTTTATATAATCTCATAGATTTTTAAATGTTATATAATAGAGATTAAGAGCCATGTCTTGGTAATTCCTATAATGTAAAATGTAAACCTCTTTAATATCATGAATATAAAATGATATCATTAACTTTAGAAATTAGTTTTACCTATGAAAATAATATTTTAATAGCTCTACGATTATTTTACTCATAAACTAGACATCATCAAAGATGTAGGTAAAAGTAATAGGCTATTTTATAGTTCATGCTCTTTCCGAGACTAAAAAATAGTTTATTGAGTGGAATAAAATCCAGTTTAATTTTATGTCAAACAGAATTGGCGTTGTAAATGCAAAAATGACAACTATTTTTATTTTATTAAATGTTGGCTTTATATATTTACACAATAAATTTTAATTATTTTTTTTAAACCTTGTAGTTAAAATTGCCCAGTAAGTGAATAAAGGAAAGCATATAGACACAAAACTTCAGGTCTAAAGGCCATTCTGACAACTCTTAGGTTAATTCAACCTGCATTGTTAATTCAATAATTCAACACTGAATTTTGAAAGGAAGTTGAAACCTCTTGGTATTGCTCCTGCTCCAAGTTGTAGTATTCTCAGAACATCTCTGCTTCTAAGCATCAATCTACCTCATTTATTTGATTAATTTGTACCTACATTCAACAAATATTATTTTCTGAAGTTCTTGTCAGGTGTAGTTTCAGAACCAGGTAAACACAAATAAATGAATACTAGACTTAGAAAAAGGACAGATTTTTTTTTAACAAAAACATAACTGAATTTTAACAAAACACACAGCTTATTGTCCTAAGAGTTAGGTTAGAGGTGTATATTCTCTACTTCAGGCTCTATCAGAATCAGATCAGAGACAGGTAGGAAATATGAACCTTAACCTGTGTGTTGAAAAATGAAGATTTGCAAAGCATCCTGTAAAGATACTGTATAGAATCAGCTTGGCTGAAGCTCAGGGTACTCTTATTAGTGCCCCAGAAAAGAACTGGAGAGAGAAATAAGATCATAAAGAGGGATGAAGAGGGATGAAGGCAACGTGACAGGTGTTTTTGTTTGTTTGTTTGTTCGAAGCAACAATGAAAGAATATTGATTTACCTTTGTTTCTTATCCTACAAACTCATAAAAATTATTCACCCACCTCCAGTCACAGCCACCTCAGAAGTATCTGATTGGAAGGATCCTTCTGAATGAATCTCCTGAAAAACTGATTCTTTATGTAATATTTCCCATCCCTCTCCCTAGCCTTGTTCACCCCTCATGCAATTGATTACAAACCTTCATAGGCTTAGCACAGTCATATTTGTTCATTATCTGCCTAATTTCTATTGCGCTAGTTGATTGCCTTGTACAATATTTTGACCTGTGATGTGAGGTGTGGACATAGATCAAATGATATTCCTTAGATCAATGAATGCCTTTATCTTTCTTGTCCTCTCTGGTACACTAGAGATGGTTAACTGGTAAGTCTCTATCTGTGCCAACAGCCCCCTAACATCCTAGGAATGCCCCACCAAAGTGACACAAGAAACATATCCTTGGAAGGATAAGAGAGTTTAGCCGCAGAAGCACTTTTCTTGTTTAGGAAAAGTGTCCCCATCCTCATGTCTACATGTCACATATCTTGGGATCCTGGGTTTTTTTCTTCCTCATTATCTCATGATGATCATTCTTTGGCAAGGTATAAAAGAGACCCCAAATCCTAAGAAAGGCAGATTTGAACATGTTCCCAAGTCTCTAGTCTGCAGGCTGGCCTCACAGTCAGCACCAATCTCTTCCATCTCATTCTTCTTCTTTCCCACTTGGGACTCCTGACACCTTGAAACTTGAAAACCCCTGTAGGTCAGATCTATGGTTAGTTCACTAGCCAGGTGAGCAGTGAATTTGGCTTTCATGAATTCCCCTGTTAATGACTCAGTGTCTGTGCTTTCTGAATGAAGATCTTCTCACCTATACATCAGACTCCAAAAGACTTTGCCTACGTGTTTTCTTTTTTATTAGTTTTGATAAGATATCCTTGAAAACGTTCATGATACCTAAGTCCAGAGAGATGTTGCTTTTATCACTGTGTTAAAGAAATCAATGGACACACTCACTGTCATTGGAGATGCTTTTATTTAGATAAAGCTAAAACCAGCCTAATCTCAAGTTTTGCTTTTGTGCCTTGTCATAGGCACTTAAGAAAGAGAGAGTGATAGTTTTCTTCTCCTACGGAGCATGGCGTTAGAGAACTGAGGAGGCTTTGCTTGCCTTCCCCAAGCACTTTGTTGATATGACGAAAACAACGTAGAATGACTGGAAAGATAAGTAATGTTCACAATTTCAGTGTTAGTGTAGTTTCCAGAACTCCTTCTTCAAAAGTCAGAAATTGTTCCATGAGGAAATCTTACTAATCTTTTCATAGACATTGCTCTCCTTGTGATGATTTGATTAAATAAATGGACAGTGGAAAAGTATTTTCTGATAACTGCTGATTATCTAGTGGCCGTCGGACCCAATAGCATGAATGGCTGTCACCCCCTGTTATACAGGGATGACTTTCAACTTCAGTGATTCTAGAGGTCACAGCCATTCCTCCAATATGTAGGAAGAGGCTTGTCTGTTAAATGTTGCATAGAAATGAGATATTGGAAAGGTAGAAATTACAGATGACATGAAAGTTTATGTCTGAGTAAATGAGAGTGGGAAATCTTCATTGGCAGAGAGGTATATTCTATCAATTGCTAAGAGAGAGGTGTTGATGTTCCCTACTAAAATTATGAGCAGGTTTATTTCTGCCTCAGGTCGATCCGATCTTGTTGCACATATTTGGAAGCCCCATGATGAGTCCACATATGTTTGGCGCTTTTATAACTTTTGGAAAGTTGATTCCTTTACACTGTATAATATACCCTTTGAGTTCAGGTAAATTCCTCCTTTGGAATTTCACTTTGAAATGAATGTGTTTATTAGCATTTGTTTGTATCTTTTCTATCAGTTTTCTTTAATACATTTATGCCATCATTTTTAAACTGAGGTTTTTGTTGACAGTTTAACCTGGGGGGGGGGGTGATGGGATAGGGTGGGAACACTCAGGGAGGAGGGGTCAACCCCAGAGATCACAGAGATGTGAAATTCATATATAAATAAAGTATTTTAAAAAATAAAGCTATGTCTAGTTTTTTCACCTGGTTTAGGAATTTCTGTATTTTAATTGGCACTAATGGAATGTTTCTATTTACTATCATCGATATGGTTGGATGAAAATATCATTTTGATAGCTGTTTTCTTTGTTCTGTTTTCTTTTTTTCCTATTTCTACTATTTTTGTTAATAGCAGTCTATAAAATCATTCAATCTATACTATTTTCATGTAGTCTATGAATATTTTAAATATTCTATGGCTTATAAAACCCAACTTTATATACTAGGAGTCTATCTTCAACAATATTACACAGTTTATCTGCAGTACTAATCACCTTACAATACTATATTCTCAGCATCCCTTCCTAGGAATCATACAATTTTTATCATGTACTTTTGTGGTTTTTTTTAGGTGTTAAAAGCATAAAATACATAGGAAATGACTGCACTTTTTGCTTTAAAGTCAGTTTTCTTTAAGGACAATTAGAATTATTAGAATGTCTTATGTATATGAATATGAATATGAATATTATATATATATATGAAATAGATTCCATGTGTTGGAGGCAGATCTTCATTTCTGTTATAATACAGCATCTCCTGATGATCTTCTTTAGCATTTTTAGTCACAATCTATTGGCATTTAATTCTCAGTTTTTGTCTGAGTCTTTATTTTTCTAGTTTTGAAGTTGACAAGGAGCTCTGATACAAGAGTGAAAACAGGCTCAAGAGAGTAGATGTTTTTCGCTGTCCCAAAATTTCTGGTTAGCAAACAGTCATGTTGTATTGAACATTTAATCCAAGGATTAGTCAATATTTTCTCAGTTGGCAAGTTGAAATGATTGAGTTAATGAGAATTAGTTGACTACTTTTATTGAGTTGAACTAGGTATATAAGTAAGCCCTTATAAACCTGAAACCACATCCCTTCTCTAACAATCTTGGAGCAAAGGGTAGGAAAATGTTGAGCAAAATTGATTTCTGGTCTCAGGAGACTACTCATATTGTAGCCAGCTTGATATTCTAATGTATTCACTGAGCTACAGCCGAAATCCTTGACTTCTGCCTCTGCCTAATCAACAGAAGATGAATCTGATGGAATTAAGCCAGGGTCCAAACGGTACCATATTCACTGCCAATCACATGTATTAGGAAGTCAAACACTTGTGCTGCCTTTAAAAGTGGAAGTGCAGAAGGAATAGGCAGCTGATGATACTGTTTGTTGTTTTACTAATTCCTCTAAATTTAAGCATTTCTCCATTTGAAAGACAGGCATTTATTCATTTTTCATGTGTGGAATTAAAGATTGTAATTCTTTGAAATTAAATGAACCTACAAATTTAGGAATCAAATGAAACCAAAATCCCAATATTCATAAATCCATCTTTATGTGCTGACCAAACTCAAATAAATGACTTTTTATTCCTCCATAAAAAGACCACAATTAATGTTCTTCCATGTTTTGAGCAGATTGCCTTATATGTGATAATTATTCCCGAGTATACTTATTCCTGAGTATCCTAGTTCAAGGTGCTAAATAGTTTTTGAGACCAAAAGGACAAACAGCTTACAACAACATAAAAATGCAGCTAAATGTTAACAAGAAACAAGAGCACAAGTGTGATATGTGTGCTTATGGGATGTTAGAGTCTTAGAAAGTAAAGGTGATTTCAGTGACTTCCATCCTCCTAGTCTCTTATTAACGTACCTATTCAGATGACCACAGAATTCTCTACCTCATTTATTCTTCTTACCACGTAGCTACCGTTATCTTTCCTCTCTAGGTTCTAACCCGTGTTTCACTTCCCAGATGATTGACAGTCTCTGGGAATCTTCTTCCTCCCCCCACACTATGTGTTCCTCTCTGCCATTGGCTCCTGCGTCCTGCTAGCTGTCTCTGCAGGCAGCCCTCTGGGTGGGGGAATCCCATGCCTTGGTTCAAGGAAATAAACAAGCCAGATGTTGGAAGAGTGAACTTTCCAGTTAGACAGTCTGTCAGTTTTCGTGAAAGCACTTTCTGTCAAAAGTCTGTCTTGTGACTTTACAAGGTAAAGACAAGCAAAAACCTAAAAACTGCAAACCAGGCATTTCAATGATTGAGGCCAGAAGCAAAGGGATGAAACAAGTTGATAATAAAGAGACAATTGTGATAACATCACCAGGTATTTTCTTCTGTGCTTATTAACTAGGAAGCCACAGCTAAGAGCAATTAGCTGCCACCACTTAAGAGTTTTAAAAAGGGGGAAAAAAATCTTGATTCCATCAATATCAATTCCAGGTCCTTTCTTGGAGCTTTCTTTAGTCAGTGCTCCAACAGGTGACAGACTATGATTGTAAAAGGCCTATCAGCTGAACCATCCAGGGCCAGATAATCTGGTTAAGATATCTCTGTGAAAAATCACAAATACAGCTTACATTTAGCAAGTGGGATAGGTATCACCAGTATAAATGCTATGGGATAGGCTTCAGAAATATTTTCATCATAAAACTACAAATACCACATTTGTAGTATAGAAATCTCTTATTGTGGAAATAAAAGCTACAGTTGATTTTGTCCATAGCAAGAAAATACTACTTTCTCTCCTATAGAGTGCACTTATACTTTCTAAGGAGAGAAAAACTCAATATCCCATGATGCTGAAAACAATTGAAAATTATTCAGTGTCTATTCGTGATTATTTTAGATCAATTAAACAGACATAGATATTTATTTCACATGATTTTAGCTAGCATTCTCAGTAAGGAAAGTTATCAGGCAGAAAACACATATTATCTCTGTCAAAGCTATAACACATTAAGCTGTAGTTATTAGTCAGTCAAACATATATGTAAGATAATATAAAAATAAGAAGAAATAAAATCATTGGCAATGATAGCAACTACCCATAGAGAAGACCCTGGAGAATGAAATATTTATCTTGAAATCTCTATGGAATAATTCTGTGGCATATAAATGATGACATTCTATATACGTTTTGATTGGTAAATTTGATAATACAGTATTGCTGTATTTATTCACTACAAAATGAGTTTACAGGACTCATTGCTCACTTCAGGTTTTAGCCCTTAAACAATCTGTGCCATATGTCCTGTGTACCCTCCTATCCCCCAGTTACATGTCTATGTATGAGTATATGTGTGTGTGTGTCTAGCAACTGAGTTAATGTTTTCTACCAAGCTGAAAGAAATATCACAGATGATGTTTTTACAGTAGGAAGGCAACATTGTATTACATTGGGGTAGAGACTCACAAATAATTTGTGGGATCTGTGTAAGAAAACTTAGCACACACATGCACACACACACTGGGAAATTCATGCCAAGACTATGTATAAGACTATTCCGTCGTATGACCAGATCAGTTCTCCCTGATTAAATTTATAAATTTACATAATGTGTAAATTTTTCAAGATTGTTAGTTTGCATCCAGGATCTCAAAAAATGAATTCTAATATGCACTTGGAAAAGCAAACAGAAAGGATTTCCCACAAGCGAGACAGGGTGGAAGGAAGTAATATTGAGCCTGTTCTACCAGATGTTAAACTATATTATCAAACTTCAGCCATTAGAGAAGTGTGAGAGTGGAATATGAACGGAGGAGAAAGAAAAGTCAAGGGGTAGAACTTCAGTGATCACCAGCCTGTTTGCAAGAACATAGTATTTGATGGCAGCACCTCTCCCATCAGTGGAAACACATCCATTTACATCAAAAGTTTTTGAGACTCCAGGGTATTGTTTGTCTATGTCTGTCCATCCAGTTCTTCATTTCCTCCTCTTCTCAGTCTCTCTCTGCTTCCTCACCACCACCACCCTTGCTTCTTTCCATCTTATGTTGTGTTCCTGCAACAATGGGCTGATAACGAAGAGGGGAGTCATGGTGCAGATTGGCAATAAAGAGGAGAGAGAACCTTATCTTTTTATTGATGGGATTATCATATACAGTATCCATTACTGGGGTGGGAGGACCAGGAGTAAAAGTGAAAAGATGTCATTTAAGCTTTGGGGAGGTGGGAGGTCTGCTGACCAGATATCTGCTCCATGAGATATTGTAATGGAACCACATTCTTGACCTCTGCTTAGGGTTCCAGTCTTACCCACCAAGCATTTCACTGATCAGTATCAACAAGTCTTGCCTCCCTCACTGGCCCCCTGGGTCTTCCTAGTCACACTTCTTGACACATGTTCGTTGGTTCAGGGTGCTCCTAGATGTTTTGCTTAATGTGAAAGGAGCCCATGGCTTGAGCCATTGCATTCTCCAGGTTCTGCATCTGGTTGATTAGTCTGCTCTGACTTGCCACAGAGTGCATTGCATTTAGTTAGTTCAGCACAATCTTACAACCCACAATCTTAGAGCTTCTTTCTACAATTTAAATGTATTTTATGCATAGAATTGTCCAAACTGAAGTTGCACAAGTTACTAATTGGACACATGTATGGAGTGCAAAATGACTGTCATTTTAGCAAGCGCGCTCCTATCACATGACTAATTTTCCCTTCCATGGGTGGAATCACTAATTTCTACATTCAGTATGTTTGTTTACAATGCAGCAGTTTTGGTCATACTCACTATATGGTGTAAGAAATCTGCAGTTCCATCACTACTCATTAAAAGCAAGTTAGCAATCTTAAGCAACTTCTGCCCTATCAGTCCATTCCCCTCCTCCTGGAGGCTACCATTTTACTTTGCTATTACAAGTTTGGTTTTCTTAAACATCAATAGAAGTGATATTATACAGGATTTGTCTTTCTTTGACTTAACTCACCCAGCACTAGTTCCTACCATGTTGTTGCAGATAACGGGGCGTCTTTCTCACAGTTTGCAATAACCACATTGTCCGTATTCACTTTTCCCTGAGTGGACACAAGTGCCTTCTCTATCTTGACTGTTGTGAACAAAGTGATGATGCTCATAGGATGCATCTATATTTTGCTATTCTGTTTTCATTTATTGGGGCGGATATCCCCAAATAGCAGACATTGCTACATCAGACAGTTAATCCATTCTTGAGTTGTTTTTTTTTTTGAGGAGTTTCCCTATTGTTTTCCATAACCCATGAACCAATTGTGAAGAGAATTTTGTTTCCTCTTGCTGCACATGCCACACCCAAATGACAAAAGAAAATATTTCTGGCTTTGCCTCCTTCTTATAACAGAATCTAAACATTTAATCCCATCACCACTGATAGCACCTGGCCCAAAGGCGATGCTATTTCTCCTATGTTTCCGGATCAGCTTTCTCCTTCTAGTTTTTGCCCCCACCCCCCACCCTAACAGATCCTTATTAATACAATAAAGCAGTCCTTTTAATAGCTGAATGCTCTCTGCTCAAAACTACAAAGATCCCCAAGTTAATTCAGGATTAATACTCGAAGAAAGCTTGTAGGACACTGAAAGATACAGCTGCGTGCTGTAAGATCAGATGACTTATTCTCCCCACTCTCTCCTAACCACACAGACTCCTTGCTGTTTCTAAAAGCACACCAGGCACTGGACTGAAGTCCCTTGTACAGTAAACTTGCACAGCTAATAACTCTCTCCCTTCATTTCTACCATTACACCAATGACCATTACCTGTGCTGCCTCCTCAATTCCTTCTTGGAGCTTCCATCTGTACGTTAACCACTGGCATCATTAGCACTTTGCATCACCTTCCCCTTGCTTTCCTTTCCAAGACTTTCATCTCATTCAAAGATAATTCACAATTTATTTTTTTAAGTTTTTGGAAAAGAAACAAGCCTATGGGAAACCTATACTCTGTTATGAGATACATAATTTTCTACATAATCTTTATAAACAGTTTCATTAGCCCTCCCTCTTTCTGAAGCACTGTGGCCCCCACATATGCACGGGTAGCCATCTTTTATCACCAACTTTGCTGTGTTGTAAGTGGGCTGTGAATTTGAGGAGCTTGGAGTAAGCCGCATCTTCTGCCACCATCTTGCCAGACTCCATATTCCACAAAATCTTCCCCCCTGCCCATCTCCACATGCTTTCTTAGTGCTTCCAGCTCTAACCATTTTTTTTCTGGAAATGTTGCATAAAATCTTATTTTGTCCATCTTCCCATTCATCTTTGTAATTTTGCTAAGCCCAGCTTTCTCGGTGGAACCCTTTTGTGACTGCCATCTCCCAAATCAGGTTAATCAGCACAAATTAATGTGCATAAATTAATCAGTTGGTGCAAATTAATTAATCTGTGCAAATTCAGAATTCTGGATTTTCATTCAATCTTGCCCATGAAATGTAATTTTCAAGTTTTGTTTTCAGATATCTATTGCTTATATTAAAAAGGACATTCATTATGCATGAAGTGATCAGACTTCGTTTTTGTAATTTATAATAGACTTTTAGTAGAAATCAGGCCCAGGACTGAATTTAGTTCAATTTTCACCTGCAATTCATCCTTATTTTCACTTGTTAAATTTATCTGCAGCAGTCATCATCTTGTAAAACTTTCAGAATGCTTTATTACAATTTTTTAAAAATTTGTGCATCTACAGCAACATGTATTATGAAGACAAACTTGGCATGGATATACATAACCTCATAAGAAAATACACTTTGATAGTTGTATACTTGCTATGTAAGGCATTATGGACATTTTCTCTGCCTGATAACTGAATTTAGTCTTTTATATAAAAGTAATCAAACACTAGAAAATTTGCCCTAGCAAATTCAATTAATGACTGATACGCCCATGATCTGTAAAAAAGAAGCTTAAGCCTAGTTCACCCAATCAAAGATAAACTCCAGCCAGTCACTTGTTACATGATTATTTGGCTCTTTCTATGACCCAGACAATATTCCTGAGTCTAGTTATAATGAGAAAATTAATCAAACAAGTGTGACATTTACGTCGCATGCAGTGTATTGTACAATTAATTCAAGGATAGAAAGCATTGTATCTTTAGGAACCAAAAAATTCCAAAATAAATATGTGCTCCCAAAGAACAAATTCTGTGATTAATTGATAATCTGTCCATACAATTTGGTTTTAGTTTTCCCCTAACAAAATAACCTATGCAATTGTGCAGAAAGATAGATGTACCGTTATACTTATGTATTCATCCTTACAATTTCCTTGTCATGCTTAGTTTGGTTGGAAGAAAGATGGAATGAGTTTTCATTTATTTTCTCTTAGCCTTCCACAAGAAGGCCCACCTAGTTTATGAAAATAAAGCTGCTCTTTTTATACTTCGGTTTGCATGGGCATTTCACATTGCTACCACGTATCATTCCTGAATCAGTTATGGTTTTCGTTACCTCACAGTTTTGGCTTATAATTTATGAAGCAGACAGGATTTTGTTTGATTTCCTTAAGCTTCACTGAACCTGTAAGTTTGAGAACAACATTTATTTTGACTGGAAAGCTGAATAAACACAATTTTGCAGTTTTAACGAGAAACATTTATCAAACCCATTGAGTTAAAATAGTGGAATAATTCCACAGAATATTTATGGGATTTCTTCTTTCCTTAATGTTGAATGTGTCAATAACATTTCAGGATATGGATTAGGCTGTGAGGGCTGGATTTTGAAGAATAAAATGTGATTATGGACTGACTGATGCTAAGGGGTCCATATCTGTTATAATCTGTGCTGCTTATTAAGGGTGCCATTGATTTGAGTTTGGCATGTCTTCTGGAATATTATGGACTATTTTATGACCAAAGAGGTTTACAAGGCAATTTGGAAAGTTGGAAAGTTAGACAACTTCTCAAGTACTTCCTTTTCTTAATGAAGTATGTTTTTTAAATTCAGTTGTTCATAATTTTTTAAATAGGTACATATTCAGGCCGGACACGGTGGCTCGTGCCTGTAAGCTTCAGCCTATGAAGCGGCCGGGGCTAGGGATCACGGTTCGAGTCCCACCTGGGGCCTGTAGCGAGACCTAGTTCCAAAAAATAGCTGGGCGTGGTGGCGCGCACCTGTAATCCCAGCTACCTGGGAAGCTGAGGCTGGGGATTGCTTGAGTCCGTGGTACCCGGGGCAACGAGAGCCTGCAGTTCCATGGGCAAAATAGCGAGACCTAGTCTCAAAAAAAAAAAAAAATAGGTACATATTCAAGGAAATGTTAATACTTCCTAAATTATAGCTCTCCAAGTTTGTACCACAGGAACACTATGCCCTGTCTGATAATAGGATGTGAAAATATGTTGCTTCTCTTTGAAGTGTGGACTACCTATGCAAGGTGCGTGGAGATTTTATTCCTGTTTCCCTGGAACATTAGCTCTTTTAGATGAAGGGAAGTTAGGAACGGTCCTTTCTGGTAAGACAAATACATCATAACAAATACAAATTTACTCCTTTTTCACATCACGAAAAATGGTCTCCTAATTCAATATGGACATAAGGTAACATGAATTAATTTGGACACAGATTAAAGTCTGCGTTGGGTAAAATGATTCTATATTTATAAGCTACTAAAATTTCATCTCAGGTGGATTTGTGATCACTTTAATATCATTAAAAGCAAATTGTAGGAGCTCCTTGGGATTGTTGGATACTGTATGGATTCAGTACAACTGGAAAGAATGGAAAACAGTGTTTATGTAAGTTTAGATCATGTCAAACACTCAGAATAGGAGATGTGGAGTCACCTAGGTCTAGAGTAGAAGCAGAAGGTGTTGAGAGTTTTGGTGGAGAATAGGAAACATCCACAAGTGACATTACCCTAAAGCTGTATCTTCATTAATAAGGAAAGGGCAGTATATGCTGATTAGTCTGTTAAAAGCTGACAAGCAGAGATGAAATGCATGGATTAGAGTAGCTATGGAGAAATTGACATTTTATTAACTTCTATTATCCTGGAAGAGGATAATAAATATGGTGCATGCCAAAATATGACCAAATCACACATCATTGTAAATACAAAAGTAGATACCAGTCAATGAATGTTGACACAGCATCTCGCGTCTTAAAAATGAAAATAAAATACTGTAAGTAAGTGGAGAAATCTTTTTTCTTGGAATATAATTGCATTAGGTTAATAAGTTTTCTATTTGCTTTGGGAAGAATCCTAGTTAATATTCTTATTCCTTTTCCCCTATCTCCCCAGAAGTCTAAATTAATTCACTTCTATTGATTCTTTCTCTTTTTTATCATTAATATTCTCCTCAGTTTTTCTAGCTAAATGCAACCATATAGTTTCCCTGCCTCTAATCATGTCCATTCAAAGTGATACTAAAAGTTGTAATCAAATTTATCTTTCAAACATTTGACCTAAAAAGACAAGTTAGAGATGGGGAGCAATTTTTGATTAAAGACAACTATGAAAAATGACGTGATTCCAGAATATATAATTTAAAATTTCAATAACAAAAAAAGCAGCCATCCCAATAAAATATGCAAAGGATGTGTTGACACTCACACCACTAAATGGCACCTATATGAATAGTATTAACGTTATCCAAAGAATATGTGCGAGGAAAACAACGAGGAACATAAATCCTCAATATAATTTATCATAAGGAAAATGCAAATTAAAACCACAATAAAATACCTGTACAAAACTATTAGAAGAACTGAAATAAAAAGTACCTCCACATAACATGGATATCAGGCAACTGCTGGTTGAGGACAGAATGGTGGCATAACCACTTCAGAAAAATATTTCTACAGGTTCTAATAAGTATTAGTATATGGTTGCATATGTGTGACCTATGTCACAGCAGACCTACACTTAATCAGGGGAAATGAAAATGGATGTTTGCACACGTTTATAGTTAATAGAGAATGGATAAATTACCACAAAGATTGGAAACAGATTAGTGCATTTCAACTGGTGAGTGAATAAGCAATCTGTGATATATCAATACAAATGACTATTAATCCGCAATTCATCGAAGTCGACTAGCGATACACAGCGTGGTAAGTCTTAAATGTTTTAGCTGAGTAAATTGTCTGATTGAAAATGTCACGTGGTATTTGAATCCACTAGAAAGTCATTCTGAAAAGAACAAAATTATAGTGATAAAAAGTGGGTCAATGGATATTAAGAGTAGGAGTTGGGGGCAGGCACGAGGCACTGATGGATCTGTCTATACTCTGATTGCAGGGGCGTGCACCTCTGTATTCACTGGCTAAGACTCACAAAGCTGTACACTAGGAGGGGTGAGTTTTGCTGTGAGTAACTTATCTCTCACTAAATATGATTTCAGAAAAGGTGTGTTTATTCCATTATGATTCCATATTACCCAAGGAATGAAATCCACACTCAATAAACTCCTATTCCCCAAATAGCTAAAATTGCCAGTTTCCATCCCAGGTAGCTTCTTTCTACTCTCCATGAGTCACGTAGTTTAAATTCATACGCTATTGCTCGGATGTGTATACAGCAATTTTCTATTATGTTTTTCTCTTATTGCAATCAACTTTTCTGTGAACTCTTATTTCCACTCAATAGAGGAAAATATATTGCGCGACCTCATTAAGGAGATGCTGGGCAGTTTCAGTCAGAGCCGTCTCTGAAGGTTAATTTCCCAATTATCGTTATTAAGCTTAGTCAATTTAAAATTCAAATTTACAGCGTTGCCAGCTCCTAATGACCTTCCATCCCTCTGTGAGCCACAAAGGAAATGTTCACAGCACAACCTCACGGCTGGAGATGGTGCTGTAGGACACAGTATTGTCACCAGGGTTGATTGTGACACCCAATGGTTCACCTTTGACCTCAGCACCTGCTCCCGTGGGGCGTGTGTGTCCATTGGGGGTCCATGGTTCTTGTCCCACACAGAGTCTTCTCTCTTACACCCACTTGTAAGGGCCTCCGAACTTAGAACCTCTCCTCCAGATCGTCAGCCTAATCTAGACAATTCCACACCACTCTGATTCTTCTTGCAAATCATTATTGAATGAATATGGGCGTTCTGATTCACCAGAATACTGTTTCCAAACTATATATGGCAGTCACAACTCACCAGAAGTATCTGTGAATACGTGGTAAATTTTAAATGCAATGCGTTGCGAAGCCTTAAACAAAATTACAGAAGAGGTGGTATTTTGCGTGTCTCCTGGGGAATTTACAAATTTAAGGCTATACTTTAAACAAATAAAAATGCTTTCTCACCAGGTCAGAAAAATATCCTCCATGACAGTCTGAATTTATGAATTAATTATGTGTAGGTAAATGTGATTGTGTTTCTGGGATAGTGGGTAAAGGGAGAGATAAGAACAATAATTCTCTTCCAAGAAGAGAATAAAAACGGAAATTCAATCTCTGGAGCACTGAATTTGGCCATTTGAGTGAAGCTCTTAAATTTAGAGCTCATTTGCTCCTCCAGGGCCTGAGTCTTATACATCCTTCGCCATACAAGTGTGTCTTTGTTCCAACCTTCTTTCCACCTCCCCTGCGGTGACCTGTAATCCATCTTAGAGTCTTTAAGTTTGTTTTTTTTAATTTAGTTCATCATTGTCTTTTTCAAAAGTATCTTTAACATGGCACAAATAATATGGAAATAATTCAAGTATAAAATATGTCCATTTGGTGAAGATCTAATGACATTCAGAGTTGCAGTCTCCCTTGGTGGATTTATGATAATAATATTCTTAGTAGATGTCTTCATTATTTTGTAGGTGCTGCACTTTTCAAAGAAATTGTCTGAAAGTGAAGGCACAGTATTTAAAAGTTGCTGTGGGTTGACCTGTCAGTAAAAGGTACAATGTCTCCAACTAGATAAAATAAACTTGTTTCTCGGGGTGATTCTGCTTGGTCCCCCAGAAAAAGATAAAAGCAAATTGAGTGTTTCGATGTCAACAAGGTCTCTAAAGCGGGTTACAAGCATGTATGTCTAAGACACCTCAGGGTTATAAAACAAATTCCTAAAAGTTCAGGTTTATTGCTTTGCAGTAAGCCTCTGTAAAACCTTCTGAATCCCAGAGGGAACCTTTTATTTCAAAATCGATGTTGGAGGCTTGGATGAGAAGAGAACGAATGGTCTCTGAACCAATGCTCAGGCAGTTAGAAAGGATTACAGGTAACTGAAGTAAACTTCAAAGGATCTTTTCCAAAGGGGGAGGAAATTCTCAACAGTTCCCTTTACCCAAAATCCCAGAAATGCAACCAAATTCACCTACAAATAATTCATTCATAAATTCAGATGGTCACTAAGGACATTTTTTGGGCTTGGTGAGAAAGCTTTTTTTTAATCCGTTTAAAGTAAAGAATTAAATTTGTAATTTCCCCAGTAGACACCCAACAATATCACCTATTCTGTCATTTTGCTTAAGTCTTAGTAATGTATTGAGTTTAAAATTTACAAAGTATTCACAGGTATTTCCAGTGAGTGACTATTGTCATACATAGTTTGGAAACAGTACTATGATGAATCAGACTATTACATGCCAGTGTTTGTTTAACTCCAAATAGGTGTCTTTTGGTATACTATCATGATATAATGGGAGCACATAGAAATAAGTGACACAGTGATACCTCGATAAAAGGTGTTTAGATATATGTATTGTCTCTAATAACTTCTTAAATATTAGTCAACAAGGTTATTCACTTACAAATTTTCTGCACAAATAAGTGAGGGACCAGCTCAGAATTGTACCTGTCTTGCAAGACCAGTTTAATTTGGTTACCTGTTTCTTTGTGTGGCATGAGAAAAATCACTGCTGTAGCTTTGAGGTTCAGAACCTTTGTTTTTAGTTAACACTGAGTTATGACATGAACTTCCTTGAATGCAGGTGGTAAGAAAATGTCACTTTTATTTTCTAATGACAGTTTTAACGTGATATGTGCAATATTTCAATAAATGTAAAGAAGCTTGCCAAAAATAACCTTTTTAGCATTTTGTAATCATTGGCTTCCAAAGAATTAGTTGACCTTTTAAAAAAGTGTCCAAGACTAAAAATAGTTGGCCAATTTGATCACCACAATCACCCAATTAAAAATTTCAAAATCAAATTGTTTTCCATTCAGATTTTTTGCTTTTTAACAATACTTTACGTATTCATCTTATGTTTATGTGTTCATATTCTCATCATTACCTACTACATATAATTGACATAAAAAATGAAGATATAACTTTCAAGAGTATGAATGTTTTTCTAATATTTTCTACAACTTTAATGTATTTTTGGAATGTTTTACTTACATTCGAATTAATCTGAACCTTGAGTTCAAAAGTTATTCAAACCACAATGTATTTTGGTATCTGAATCAATTATTAAACAACACAAAAATCTGAAGGTATTTTTGTAAATGGAGGGTGTCTTTTAAATGCATGTGTGCCTGTGGGATTATTACTTATTGCTAGAATGAGAACTCTTGTTTTCTAGATGTATGTTTTGAGAAGATTTGTGCATTTCAATAGAAAGATATAAATGAAAGGAGTTCTCTTAAAGTGTTGTTACTCAGTTATTTAAACTCTTTTCAAATTATATTCCAAATAACATAGTGGCTTCTCATAAAACCTATTTTTAATGTTATATCAGCTGACAACTTGATTACTTCCTCCTTCAGTTTTATTGATAGCAAGGAATTGAAAATGACCTAACTTTCAAAAAGATTTGTTACCTCCCCAAGAAGATCAATCAAATATACAGTTTCTAGGAATTATACCTAACTGGTTTTACTAAGACTTTTCAAAAGACTATTAATTATTCCTTTTCATTCTTCCTCAACTTAGAGGCCAAGTATTTAACCTAATATTCTAAAATTCATCAAGATAAGCAAAAACAGATCTAATGTCAAGTACGCTTGTCAGGGCAATATACATTTTGATGAATGCATTCCATATTATCTTTTGATATCATGACCTCGTTTTATATTGTATTTTCATTAACAAATTCCTTAACTACAGTTAACTTGAATGCTTTTATATTATAGTGTTGATACTAGAATTAATTGGTTAGCATGCTACCATATTATAGTATGACTGCATTCTTAACTTGACTATATATTTGCCTTTATATGCTTAGGTACATGCTTTTATATGTTTCCCTTATATGCTGTGCCTGATTTCAACATTATATTTGAAATAAACACACAGTCTACACAATTAAGTTTTGTATTTCATGGTAGAAATTCTTGGTTCTAAAACTGCAAGAAGCGAGAGATTTTTCTAGCCTTCCCCTCCCCACCTTGGAAGATAGCTAGCCCTGAGACCATGGATAGAGCTGATAATTTAATAACAAAAGCTTTGTTGAAACATCACTGTCATATATCAGCATCAACCATCCTTAAAGATCGATATATTCTAGGGCAGTATAGGTGGTAGATTTTTACTGTCCATCTTCCATAAGCAACATGTCCATTCAGCAAGAGCTATGACAGAAATCCAAAAATTCCACAATGGAGGAGCAGCCTGCTACTACAACTTTTGAGTCCAGTTCTATAGAGGTCAAGGTCATGTCACTAGGCAAAAACTCACTGATAAGTTGTGCAATTTTGCTGAGTTACATATTCCTCAGTGAATCACCAGGTTCAGAAAGACCCTATTTAAAATTGCAATCTCATGCACTGCATTGACATCAGCTGAGGCATTTTCCTCCGAAATGCTCACTGCCATTTATTAAAATGTTTAAGTTTCATGTGCTTATGCGTTTAGTTATATGAAAATGTATACTCCGTCACATCAGATGTGTCTGCCTACATTGTCCTCTGCATTATTCCCATTTCCAAGAACAGTGTTTAGGATGTGGCCATTTCAGCAAATATTTGTCAAATAAACAGACAAAATTTTATTTCAAAGAAACGGTGCCTTCCATAGAAGGAGAGGTTTGAGTTTTCTCCTTACAATGAGGACAAATACTAATCTCATGATTTTTAAGAGGTATATATGTCTTTTTAGAAGTCTGATGAGGTGATTATATGGCAGGTTAACTTAAGAAAAGTGATGCTGTCTCCATGAATGATTTTTGATTTTAAGTATTAAAAGCATTTCTTGTGGGATGAGCAAAAAAATTTGCTACCACTTGAGAAAAAGTAGAGAGTTTTTAAAGATTCATTTTCCAATTATTTATGTTAATAATAAAATTGAAATGTGGCAGCAAGAAGGATTCCCTGATTCTGCAGGGAAGGTTTATGTTAGGAAGTGTTTACAAACTTTGAGCTTCACTAAACAAACTAATATTTCTAACACTGGAAATTAATATGTCCTTACATCCTGCTTTAGAAAAAGTATTCCTTCTGAACATTGACTGTATTTGTCTTTTCCATGTATATCCTGGCCTTCTTGCCCAGAGCAAAAGGAGTAAAAAAGAACTACTAATGGTATTTATTACAAAGAGTAATCAACCATAAAGGCTATAATTGAACACACAAGTGTAGTCATTACATGATTAATTACTTTGGTGAATCGGCCTCCTACATATATCATAAAAATATTCAAAGGAGTAAGAACAGAATGTGCAAAAAGCTGTCCTGTCATCACCATAATTGCTGTCATCTGTGGCTTTTTTTGTTTTCAGTCACCACCATTTTCCCTCCATACTAACCCTCTATATTAATTTTAAGATTTTTTTTTGATGAGGAAGTGGTAGCAATGGAGACATTGACTGAAGCAAATTTTTTTTTTAAGTTTCTGTCACACATAAAAGATTAAATTCAACGATTTGACGTTTTAGGCACATATTCACGATTTCTAACATTTCTGCCATGCTTCCATTTAGTAGGCAAGAGTATTATAATTTTTTTCTCAAATTCAAACCAATTCAATGCCAAACACAAGGTTCTAGAAAAATAGTGCTTGGAATAAGAACAGATATGATGAAAATTGATGAGTAGGTGATGATTTCTTTGACTGCGGAGGCTGTCATTTCTAGATAGATAGACAAATCTGAGACAGGGGAAGAACCCATGCTATTGATGACCTCTGAACTTTTGAGTCGGGTAGAGCTAGATTGTGTTCTGAATATGGACATTGAGTGTCTTAGACTATTTCCCCTCCTCAGAATCCAATACTATCCATCAATTATACCTGAATTATGATTGAAATCATTCTATCGTATACATTAAGGCAATGGAAACTTGCATTCCAACTCATCATTTACAAGGTAGTGCAGAGGTCTTTTTTTAGGCCCATCATTCTATTCAAACCACTCATTTTCATCTAAAATTACACTGAAAATTATAGTATGATATTTTGGTGGGATTGTTCAGGTGCTTCCATTCCTTTTTCTTTCTCCTTGTTACAAATGTGAAAAGTCACTTACACTCTACTGAAAATTTCTCCCAATGATTCCTGTCCCAGGATTGGGCATTTCATATCCTGGGTCATGTAAGTGCCCCCTTAGATTTTAGAAATGTCACTTATTCTTCCAATAAATCATGAATATGTTCTTTTTCAGCTTTGGGGTTAGGCTTCTGTAAGAAAGATTTGAGAAACTAGAAATCCATATTAATTGGAAGAAAGATGACAGTAGCTGATGGGCAGTTTGAAAAGAAAATGACATATTTCATATTGCCACATAATTAACTCGTGCTGCATATTGAAAAAGGAAGAAAATACAATGAAAACATAAGGGTAATATGGTTGAATGAGAGTGACTTATGTCTTACGATTTTTTAAAATTTTATTGCTGGATATTTGACAATATAACTGTACATATTTAAGGTGATGCTTGACAATATAATTGTATATATAAGGTGATTTGATATAGATAGTGTAGAATAATTACCAAAATTAAGAAAATTAACACATCCATCAGCTCACATAGTTGACTTTGGTGATTCTTTTCTGTGTGTGCATGTGTGTATGGATAAAAACATTTATGAACTACTCACAACTTTCAAATAAACATCACTATAGTATATAGTCACCTTTTTGTTTTAAAGATATTTAAGATCTGCTCTTTTAGTAACATTCAAGTATACAATATGCTATTGATAACCTAAGTCATCATTCTGAAGATTAGAGCCACAGAATATTTTCTTACAATTCAGAATGCATACCCTTTGACTATAGCATACCGTTTCCCCTCCTCCCCTAGCCACTGCCAAACAATAGTTTATGATTTCTGTGAAATTAACTTCTGGTTAGAAATTAAATATATAGCCTCATGGATAATATTTGCCTTTCTCAGATTTGCTTCACTTAAAATAATAGCTCTGAGATCTATCCACTTTGGTATAAATAGGAGTTTCTTTTTTTTAGCTGCATAATACTCCATTGTGTTTACATATATGCATATGGATACATATACGCACGATGGATTATTACATGTGTGTAAACATTTTCTTTATCCATTTATCAAAGAACATATAGGTTGTTCCCATGTCTTTGCTACTGGGTTTACAGCTTCAACCAGCATGGATTTGTAGGTATCATTTCAAGATGCTGATTTCAGTTTCTTCAGATAAATACCAAGTAGTGGGATTTATAGATCTAGTGTCAGAATCATCACACTATTTTCCATAATGGTTGTACCATTGGCATTTCCACCAGTGTAAGAGCTCAAATTCTCTGTGTCTTTGCTAAACTTTGCTATCTCTCATCTCTTTGATGATACATTGTAACATGTGAGGTAAATTCTCACTGTGGTTTTGATTTCTTTGATATTTTATGATGTTAGCATATTTTCAGATATCCATTGGCTCTTTGTATTACTTGTTTTATAAAATATCATATAATTTCCAGTCTTTCATGAGCGGTATTCAATGCTGTTGTTCTGGATTACAACACCTTATAATTAGAGGTAGGATCACAGCTTTCAGGTATATATCATCACACCACACCCAGCTCCAAGGCATCAACATTCTTCCACCATAGATTTCTGTGCTCCCTTCCCACTGTACTCTCCCTCTTTTCCTCCCATTCTGGTTGCCTTAATTCAATAATCACATGGATTTTTATTGGTTTGGTTTTATCTGACCTTTATTTCTTTATCCCACATAAAAGTTACGTCATCTGACTATTTGCTTTTCTCCCCCTGACTAATTTCATGTAATACAATCCATTCATGTTGTTAGAAAGAGCAAAAAGTTCATCCTCTCTATTGCTGAGTAGTAGTCTGTTGTTTATATGACACATCTTCCTAGTCCACTCATGTGTTCTTAAGTACTTAGTTTGCTTCTATAGCTTGCCGATTGCAAGTATTGTTGCAATGAACATAAGAATGCATATGGTCCTTCGAATTAGTGTTTTTGCATTCTTCAGGGAGATACCTAGAAATGAAATTGCTCACTTATGTTTTAAAACTTTTTTTTTTTTTTTTTTATCTTTTGAGAAACCCCAGACTGAGTTACACTGCTTTGGGGCCAGTCTATTTTCCCAACAACTGTGTGTAAGAGGATTACTTCTTCTTTGCATATTTGTCAACATTTATTGTCTCTGGTCTTTTTGATATTTGTCATTCTCACAGGTGTGAGATGGTTTCTCACCATGGTTTTGATATTGATGTACATTTAGTCATTCAGTTTTATGAGTCCTTTATATATATCTATATCTATATCTATCTATCTATCTATCTATCTATCTATATCTTTACCCCTTATCAAATATAAAAGAGCACATAGAACATTTTTCATAGGATAGAGAGTCCAGACATAAGGACACACATCAGGTTTTCTTTCCAAGTGTGCCAGGATTATACAACAGGGGAAGAATAGTCTCTTCAGTAAAAGGCATTGGGGAACAGATACCCACCTGCAAAGGTATGGAATAAGACCCCTATTCTATATCAATCTGAAATGGAGCAAATAAATATTAGACCAAAAACTATAAAATTCCATATAATGGCTTAGGAAAATGGATCCTTCAGTTCTATTGCCATCCTTTTGGCATTTTTTTTTGAATAAGATATCAATATTGTAGGAAACTAAACTAGAGTGAGATTATATTAAAGAGCAAAGGATATGATACATTTTTAAAAAGGCAGTCTACAGAATGAAAGCTTTTTTTGAAATGTTAGAATTGATCGGTCAAAGTAAAATTTTATTAAAAATAGGTAAAAAGCCCCAGTGGATATGACTGAGAGTTTTTAGAAGATCTATCAATAGGAATTATAAATTTCCAGGGAAATCACCAAAATACAGCCTAGAGATAAAAATATATGAAAACATCAAAGTTTCTTAAGAGAAAGGGAAATACAAGAGGAAGAAATAAGATAGTTGAAGGAAAAAGTCAAGAGATTTTAGGCTATATATTATCTAATGGTATAAAAATAATTTTTCAAAGAACCATATTAGTCCTGAGCCAGACTAAGAAGACATTCACCACTAGAAAAGAATCATAGGCACTGTGATTTTGGAGCAGGTACTCTACAGAAAAGGTAGATTACATTGGAGAAAATAAATGTCTAGTTCTAGACTTATAATTATTAACAACAGATGCCAAAAAAGCCATCACATAGATGCAAAGTGATATAAAAATTATTTCTACCTAGATTTTTACACCTTCTGGAAATTAAAGAAATGATTTAGTTGAACAAATACAGAAAAGATGTACTTCCCTGAGCTTATTAAAAAGTACTAAAAATACATTCCAGTTAAATACAATGAAACCCATAAATGACTGGGAAACTAATAGATAGAGAAATTGACAAATACGTTGTTGTGTCTAAATAACTGTGAGCTGCAAAAACATAAGTAAATAATACTGAGAGCCTTAGGTTGAAAAAAATCAAATATTTAAGCTTTAGTGGTTGTCTAGAAATTGTGATTCTTTCTTCTATAATAAATACATAAAAATATCAAATAAATGTCTTTAAAGCCAGTTGCAATTAAAAATATAAAAAAAGGAAAAGGACATCAGAGATGCCTAAGAAAGAAGCTTTTGCTTTCCAGACACTATTACCATTCTTCAAGATTGAGAACTTCCATAATATAGATTTAAAAAGCAATTTAGATCTGCAAAGCAGGCATTGATCTATCCATGATCATGTAGTTGTCTGCCTATTTTGTCAATGCTGTGAGCATATCCACAATCTTGTTAAAATTAGGGTAGTTGATAACTTTTATATTCCATCCATTTCCATATTTTGTTCTCTGAAAAAGTATTGATTCTATATATTTTCTAACATTGTTGCAGACCACATAGTTTTCCCACCACCATATTGAGAATCAACTATCACCACATCCCCTCATCCTCCTCCTTCCCTTATTTTGTATCCTTCCCATTTCCTGCTGTATGTTTCAGTTTTATTATCAACTTGATCGTTTTGACTTTTTCTGCAGCTTCTGTTTAGTATCTCTCTAGTCTACCTATACATGAGACCATCTGGTATTTATCTTTCTCTTTCTGGCTAAAGTTAGCTAGCATAGTCGTTTCCAGTTTCATGTATGTTGCCACAGAATGACATGAGTTTGTCTCTTTTGATTCCTGAGTAGTCCATATTAATGAATTCATTTTTAAACATTTGCTGCCTTCCTAGTTCACTGTGTTCACCATGCATTTAAACATTCTATTCTTTTTTTTTTCCAACTGACTTTCTTGCAGTAATGGTTCCATTCAGTGGGAATTACACATAAAGTACTTGTTTCAGTACTTGTTTCATATGATATTCTTGTTGGATATAGAAGTCCTGGTCAACAGCTTTTTTTTATTTGAAAACTTTGGAGAAAATATGCCTTTAATAAGTCTAAAATGAATCATTGTTCTCATGTACATAAACTTTCAGATATCTTTATTTTTGCTAAGGTTGTACCTATCCCTTCATCCTTTTTTCTTCAGTACTAAGTATGTAGATTTGGATTTACTATCTTTTCATGACTTAGTAATCAAAAGGTACTATAAATTTGCCAACAGTGGGATATTTTAGAACCAAGTATTTTTCAATGACTCTAAGAGTTGCCTATGAGAGTCAATCCCTATACATTACTTACCCTTTCTTCTGCTTCTTGTACCATGTTCCCTTTAACTTACAAGTAAGCTGCTTTCACCTAAGCTATTTTTCTGGAGAAACTAAATCTAATAATTATTTTTCCTTAATAAGAAGTAAAATATTTTGTCCTTTTTTTTTTCATAACCATTCAATGAGGAGTGCTCCAGTTCCTCACCTATGACCTTACCCTGTTTTCAATCCACACTAAAATATTCCTACTTGTCTTTTTCAGTCCTAGGTTTTGAAATCCATCAACAGTTATCTCAAGACCTGCTCCCTTTCCTGAACTATAGACTCATCACCCATCACCTATATGATATCTGCCCTGAAGGTAAACACTTTCATCTTATCATGCGTCAGTTGAACTGCTCCAACTAATAAAATTATTTCCCCTATTCTTTTCTCTGTCTTTGACTATCTAATCCTTCCAGTGACTTGAACTAAAATTTGGAGATTGTCTGAATATTCCTTCTCTTATCTATCATGTTTAACGATGTCTTTTCTAAAAATAGATCCCAAATCTCTATTTTTCCCTATTGTTATTTCCACCCATTGAAGGCCAAGCCACCATAGTTCTTCCCACAATGAGCACCAAGAACCCCCAACAAGGTCTCTATGCAACACATTTTGTTCCCTGTAGTCAGTTTCATAGCATCTACAGAGATCTTTCAAAAACATAAGTCTGACCAGTCTTCTCTTTACTGAATTTTTACCACTAAGAAAAAAAAAATACAAGAGATTGTCATTCCCTACAATGAGGGCTGCCATCATTGGTCTTAACTTATCTACTCTCCTCTTCTGCTCTCTCTCTATGCTCTGCCCAAAGTGTTTCCCCTTCCTAGAATGCCCTGCACCTAACTCTCCTCCTGGCAAAGTCACCATCTTCAAGTATTTTTATGGAATCTTCACTGAAGACCCTAGTTGAAACTTCAAACCACTTCCACCCTGCTTTTGATTTTTTGTTAATTTTAACAACCTACTACTGTACTGTATACTTTAATTATTTTATTTAATGAACTGTGCTTTCCACCAAATAGAATATTGGCTATTGGGAAAGTCCTTTTTTCTTTTGAATTGAATTACCATTCTTAGTCATCCTTGTATTTTGTTAGTATAGGATGTATTATGTAACTCAGACAAACAAGATGGTTTGCTACATATTAGATGCTCAATAAATACATGCTAAAGGAAGACTGAGGACTATGTGTGTTTCCGTAGAAAGTTCTGAAAGAATGAAGAAGTAGCCATTTAACAAAAAAGTTTTAAAGCAGGAAAATGAAACCATAGATGGCTAGAGGGAAGAGCAGGTTGTAGAAATACCAGAAATGAGAAGAGGTCAAATGAATTTCATTAATTGAATGTGATTAATTTTTAGGCAGAAACTGCCAAGATCAGTTGAGAGTATAGATAAACATAGCACTTAAGGTGCACATACTGTCTGATAGACCTGGTTTGGTCTATAAATAGAAATATAAATGAAAATCTTACAAAGAGTCTCCTAAAGTGTGATGCTGAGCTTGATACCAAACCAAAAATATAATAAATGCAAGAAAATGACCAATTTTCTACCCTGCTACAATTTATGACCTAAAAATGTTAACAATAAGTAAAAGTATCTGAATAAATGAAAGCATCTGTGTTGAATTAAATGGCTTCATAAGTTTAGTTCAGTTATATCAAGGTATTTAAATATGTATCTGATTTTCAAAGATTATCTCATTTTAGAACCAATTTTTTTTGGATTTTATTTTCAGCAAGGAAATCTGGGAGAATCTCATGGAGTAAAATCTAGTCCTAATTTATTGGTAATCTTACTCCCATTGACTTTTATGTTTCCTGGACTCATTTTTCATCCTGCGATGATGCTAGGCAAGGATTTCACACTTAACCACCAATGATATCATAGCACTTGTTGTGAGTGGAAACGATCATGTTCATGTTACAGCCTATTAATTCAATACAGGAATGATCCCCTTTCCACGTTCTTATGATGATCTAGAATTTACCCCAGAAATTAATCAAATCCCTTTTTACCATAACTAACTACACAATTCAGGGCAGCATATGAAGATTAATTCTAAATTATGATATTGTCAAAGAGAATATATATATATATGAGAATATATATATATATATAATGTGAAAATGTAAGTGTAAATAACAAAATAAGAAATATCTCTCATTACTGTGAACTGATTGTTTTGGTTAACACCATCGTTGATTACTCCTGTGAAATGATGTTCTTTAGAAATCAGACACAGATGTCTCCACCAGCAGCTACAAACTGGAGCACATTCAACTATGCCTCCTTTATGAAGTAGTCAATCATGGCTCAAATCTACCATCAAAAAGGAAAGCAGTGAACCTGAAATATGTAAAGCAAAGTTTTTGAGCAGCCATAGCTGATATAGCCATGATATAAAAATGTCATCTACAAATAAAAGTGTGTGAACACAGAGAGGGCACTTTAATAAGACACCCAGGTTCATTATTATTTCTATAACTAGGAAGCTACCTGCTCATATTTTTATAGCTATTTCCTGCAGTGATTAGTTTAGGACTGAGGTCAAAGAAATTTGGCAGGAATGGGCTTGCAGATAACACTTGGCGTGTTGGGGTGGGATGTTTTGACATGCAAGTTTGTTGACAAAGGAAGAATTCCATGTGCTTTCTGTGTTCTGAGAGACAACTATCACTTAATATCATCTTGGTTGCTAGTGTACAGCATATTAGGTTGATGTTGCATAATGATTACCACGAAAAGTTTCATTAGTATCCATCTATCCTCAGGATTACAAGTCTTGTAAAGAAAACCTTTAAAAAAAAAAAAAACTCCAAGATTCACAATCTTAGTGACTTTCAAATATGCAGTCCTGTATCATCTATTAACCATAGTTACCAAGCTGTACGTTTTAGCCCAGGGATTATTCAGTAATTGAAATCATGACTCTGACTGCAGACTTCATTATACCCATTACCCCTTGGGTCTCCCTCCAGTAACCACCATTCTGTTTTCTGTTTTCTTAAGGTTTTTTTAGATCCTACATATATGTGCAATTGCACAGTATGTTTTTTTTCTAATTTGTTTACTACAATAATTTCGCAATGTTGCAGATGGCAAGAATTTTCTTTTTATGACTGAATATATATAAAATATGTACCCATTATATATAATATATAAAATATGTGCCTATTACATATAATATATATATATAATATGTATATATAGTGTATGTATATATACTTACTAAACATGTGACTGTGTATGCATTTTGCACACATGTGTAAACATAAATAAAACATGCATACTATACAATAAAACATGTGCATATCATATATAGTATATATATTAATACACAATATATGGTATGATATATGATACATATATATTATATATATATGAGTTCTTCCATCACCAGGCATAAGTGGCCTGTATGTGTTGGCTGTTGTAGACACTGATGCTAGGAACTTGAACTTGGAGCTGCATTTCTTTGTACAAATTTGTTTCACTGTTTCCATGAATCAATATTTTAAAAAATTGTATTTTTAAATATGTGAGGCAGCTCTACACTGTTTCCCATTGAAATTTCTATTTCAATTCTCATCAGTTAAGCACAGAGACCCCTTTACTCCACATCTTCTCCAATGCTGGTTGTTTCTGGTCTTTTCAGAACAAAGCATTCTAACAGGTGATAGCACCAGCAAGTTTTGAGTTGCATTTCTCTGATTAGTATGCTTCACATCTTTCATGTACCTGGTGGTCATTTGTATGCCTTCTGTGGATAAAACTCTATTCTTGTCCTTAGCCAGGATTTCTTTTATGCTCTTAAGTTGTGTGAGGCATATATATACACATGTATATAAGTATATATACATGTATACATGCATACATACACATGCATATATACATGTACACATGTATGCTATGTGAACTTTGTATACATATACATGATGTTGATCCCTTATCAGGTATATGATTTGTAAGTATTGTTTTTGATTTTTGTTGGTTGCCTCTGCTATGCAGAGAATCTACTTTGATGTAATCTCACTTGATTTTTTTTTGATTTGTTGTATTTGTATTTTTTCTCATTGAAAAATATCCCCAAGATTGCTCAAAGTGTTTACTACCTGAGGTTTCTTCTGGGGAGTTATAGTTTCCACATCTTGGGATCAAGTCAATAATCCATTTAGAATTAGTTTTTGTGTGTTGTTTACGTAGAAGTCCATTTCACTCTTTGCACGTGGCTGTTCAATTTTCCCAACATCATCATTGAAAAGAATGTCCTGACTTCATTGAAATTCTTTGTTGTTGTTGTTGTTGTAATTAATGATATCATGCTCTCCTGTCTTTTTTAACTGCCACTTGATGAGGATATTTAAGAATTTTAAATTCCAGCTGTTTCTTACTGGTACATAAAAATATGACTCTCTTATATTTTAGCATTTACCAGTGATAATACTAAAAATAAAACCTATTCAATCCAGTTAAAACTAGTAGGGAAAAATGACCCTGTAATCAAGATTTATAAACCTAAAAGTTAAATACAACATTGTAGATTCTGAACACAATTATAAAAAGTAGAAGGTGAATAAGAGGTACAGGAAATAACAACCAGACACTGTACTCATTTAAAGTATTTTAAAATATACCCCATAAATGAATATGAGGGTATATTTAAAATATATTATATATTTAAAATATACCCCATAAAATGAACATGGTTGCAAATATTTTAAAATATACCCCAAAATGTATATCCATTTTATTATATATTTCTAAGAATAATATATTTATTGATATGTAAATGTAAATGCAATGTAACCTCTTCCTGATATAAAATGAGTACAATACCTGGTTATTATTTCCTGTACTTGTAGTTCACATATATATGCATGTAAATATATGTGCAATCAGTAAAAATTAATTTAAAAAGTAATAATGTTTATAAATTGTTTTCCATATTACTAGAGATGACCAAAAAATCTTCCCATGTAACTAAAGATAGGAATGTGTTAAAAATTGAACAAAATATAATGAAGTAATACAAATTTGTTGTATAATCCCATGCAGAAAGATTTTTCTCTTGTAAAATAAAATGTCATAGAAAGCTAACACAGAGCAAACAAAATTAAAAACAGAAAGGATTTATTGCTATAAATTTATGTTAAAAACTGAACTCATAAATATAAAATTGTCAGTGATAAAGTGAAAGTCATATACTTTGAGAAATCCAGAATTAGATCTCAAATCTTCAAATTATTTAAGCCCAGAAATTAATAGTTTTTGCATTCATTCAAGATATTGATGCTTCACTGCAGAAAATGTATCTTACACTCAAGCAACTGTAAAACTTTAAAACATAAAATTTTAGAAAGCAGAAATTCAATTATCAAAATATAATGGGATTAGGATTAATAAAATAATCATAGAAATATTAACCTTCATCTTTGAAACTGGAGGCGCTAGCCTAATAATTACGCAATTAAAAATGTTATTATTGTTTAAGACATTAAAATTAACCATCTGAGAAATGACAAACAGGAAAAATACTATAATAGCAAAACAAGAAGACTAAATAAAAGGAGGCCCTGTAGAAATAATATTGGTTACTCATCTGACTTTCTCATAGCTACGAAAACTTCTCATTTCATCCACGAGAAAGAAAAGGTCTCTGCATTTCCCTTTCTCTCTTCCACCTTCCTTCCCACCTCTGCACCGCCATGATGGACCTTGTGTGAGTACCACACTCTATCACATTGAGGTTACGGGATGCCTTTCTAATTACATCTGGTGGAAGTGACTTAATTTTCTTAAGTTTCCAGAAAGATTTGTTCCATTCAAATTTTGAGATCTCACTGAAAATCACTAACTAGGGTAAGGACAGTTGTAAGCAGAAGGTGTGGGGAATCTATTCCCTCTCGTCACAGGGAACATTGTGAAAACATCATGGAACTTTTTATTGGAAATAAAGTTATAGATGCTTATATATTTTGACTATAATATTTCTGTCATCAGGAGCTCGTAGCTGTAATTTTCTAAAGAAAACTTCAACATTCCATAAGTCTACATCCATATTAGAAATAAGGTTTGCTTCACATTAAATCTTCCAATCAACCTTCCTGAGTTTTGAGAGCTTTTAATTACTCTGTTTGTTGTATATTTTTCTTTTTAAGCTTCCAGTTAAATTATACTGTGAGGCTTATTATCCTACTATACAGATAATAAAATAGCAAAAAGCATTGAATTCCCTAGACTTTCTTTGTTAAATCATTGTCAAATTACTGACCCATAGACAAGAATTTTTTCCTCATTTTGTAACTCGATGAAAGATGGAGTCTCTTTAATGAATCAATTTCCTAGCCTCATTGTACTTTTCAATTTTAATGTTTCATTATCTATGGTTTGGCACTTCACATAGCCCGCTTGCTAAGGTTTGTTCCTCTAAAAAAATAATTCATTTTCATATTATGAAAATTAAAAAATTGATGAGGACTTACTCATGCATATAAAACTATCTTAATTACGTAGCTTCCACGAGTGAGGAAATGGAATTAATTCTCGTCTTTAACATTGATACACACACAACCACACACATAAATGTGGGCAAATCCATCTTCAGCTCTTAATTACCTCTCATAGCTTCATAGTGATACTGTATGGAATTGCTTTAGCCATGCTCTCTGTGATCATACACATACAAATTATTCTAATGTTATAAAATAGACTAATCTCTTACCCCGAGACTTTTTACCTCATTGGAAATGGTTAGATGATTTTTTTTTTCTTATACCTGCTCATCTATCAAGAGTTGAAATTCCCTTTCTGCAGTGTCAGTTATGCTTGGCAGAGCCTACAAAGACTATTCTGGCATTAAGTTTTGCTGCCACCATTTCACTAAACCTTTTTATGTTTGTTTATATTTTATTTTTACTTATTTGTTTCAAATAAAGGGAATTTCCCTGTCATATCGTGTTTCTTCTGGGCAAGTGAGCCAATACAATATTTTTTTTCTTATCCTGTATTTTTCTAGAATCAAGTTGCACATACTCAGTCCATTTCCATTGAATCTGGCACATCTCTTTTACTTTCAGAATAGCTCATGATCAAATGATCAGTAATAGAATTCTTTTAATCCTGCAGGCTATAGGGATAGAATTAAATCATAAAGTTTGTAGGCATGGCATCAACAGTTTGGGGAAAACATTCAAATTATTTTCTTGAATGTAGATTAAGCACCCACCTAGAAAAGATGTGATCTCATTCTGAGATTTCTGAATATATGACCACCACCCCCAGAGTCAGCCGCTCATGGGACTGGTGCAGACAGAAGGGCGCTTGAGTAACTCCTGTTGATAGTTGCATAGCAATTTCCAAAATATAAAACTGATGTCATCCTTCAAGCTGCAATCCAATAGAAATTCCAAATATATCCTATCTAAGTGCACTGTAGGAAACAAGGATGCTATTTTATAAGTACAATTTAGCGGTGCCTTTTCAGCTGCGACTTGAAAACTAAAGTCATTTAAAATGTGATAAATTTACATAGAATAGCGGCAATAAAAGAGAATTTTTTAAATATAGGAAATATATTCTTATTAATGTTTATATTCACATTCTCTTCTATATTAAAGCAAGATACTTAAAGAATAAGAAAGCAATGAATGAAACTATAATACACTGAAGTTGGGGTGAGAGAAAAAGTTGAATATCTGAATATGCATTACAACTCAATATTTCCTAATTTTGACTTCAAATTCTAGGGATGATTTTTCCTTAGATTTGATTTTATTGAAGATCTAAACCAACAGTAAATAAAACTGAAATAAATGTAAACAAAATTAACTTAATAAAATCAAATAGAAGAGAAATTATTTTTGGAACATGTTACTATGATGTGTTACCATGTATATCTTTTTGGAGGGAATATGCTGTCTCATATATATATATATGCATATTATGTATACTTACATAATATGTATATATATATATATGTTCCAATGACAAAAGGCACTGCAAAAAAGCACCAAATTTCATAGTTATTGCTTTATCATAAAGTACACAGCTTTATGATAAAGTACACAATTACATAAAATTAGCAATTGTTCCAATGATGTTAGAATTGTTTTTACAGCCTGCCAAAAGTCCTAAGATAACACACAAGCAAGTTGCAGGGAGCAAAATTAACACCCCAAAAAGTGATTTCTACATGCCTTTCCCACTAAAGGCAAAAATGTATCTTACCAGAATAGCTCTGATTCATATATAGAGATCATATCAACAGTCACACAGACCAGAACTTCTCAGCACTTACAGAGACAGATCCATAATTATACTACCGAGAACTGAAAAGACACCATGTGTTGCTAAGGCAAGCAGTGTCACACCGACATCTTAGCTAAAAAGTTAGAACTACATGAACATAATCAAGTATTAACCCTGCATGTCAAAAGTGACCTAAAATTCAGTTTGTCCATGTATACCCTGTTGTTTTAGAAAAGCTCTTTTTGACAAAGAAATATCAATTTAGCTATATGAAGGTTAAAGTGAGAATACCATGACTGAATCAGGCAATGATGACACGGATACTAACGTCATTTAGTGAACATTAATGTGGTCATGAATCTCCAGTGTGCTAGCATGTTTATAAGACATGTTAAGGTCTGAGTGAAGAAAACGGAACTTTGTAATCAAGTAATGCGTCCATTTGAAGGAGCAATTGATCCCATAGCATCACTAAATTGGCGGTTTTCCAGATAATGTGTGCATGCGGATATCCTGTTTTGTTTGAACAGGTAACACATACAGTTAACCGATTGTGTTTTATCGCAAAAACACCTTGTCTGAATATAGCTAAACATTTAAATGTAATTGTCCGCTTGCACAGACATTAACGATTTTCACATGTGATGCTGTTTCACTAGGAGAGATAATCAGAAGACTTTGCGTTTTTTTAATAGAAAATTGACCCAATCTTTAAAAAAATTCCAATATAGTAAAAAATGGTTTTACTATGAAAAGAACTGCTATATAGAGAAATTGTTGGACATATTAATAATGAATAAAAACAATAATAAATGAAAAGATAATCAAAAGTTAATTCAATATATGGCGCTGAGGCTACTCTTTTGACCTGAAGGAGTTTACAAAATCATCACTTAAAGATAGATTTGTGACAACTTTAAAAGTGAAGCTGATAGAAGAAAAACCTGAGACACTTCGCTTAATTTAGCTATTTCACCCCTGCGGGACTCAAACCGCTATCCCTGGCCCCAGCCGCGGCTTCTTAGGCTGCCTTTTACAGGCATGCGCCACCCTGTCCGGCCAGTAAAAGTATTTTTATTGAATTAATTTGGGTTTCATTGCTGTTTCCATAATGTAAGTGCGCGGGCGCCCCCTTCAGGCATTGCTGACATAGTGCACACGTCTCCAAAGACCCCGCACTCACCCTCGCACATGTAGTGCTCCCACCTTTCTTTGACCTAGTCCTCCCCCTTCACCCTTCCCTCGCATAGGACTCTCCTTGCCCCCTTTCCAGCTTCCAGTTTCCAGTGGTTAATTTTGTAAGGAAAGTCACAGCGAAGGAGCTGAGGTTCCACAACTGTAAACCCCCAGAGTGGAAAGGGGTGGAACAAACTTCCCGCTGGAGTATGTCTCCACTGGGAACCCCTCTAGGGACAGTGGCTGAGAGACAGGATCCCAACGCCAGAGGCCAGAACGTTAAGACTTAGAAGTAGCACCATGGACAGACACAGGCTCCAGAAGGGAGGAGGCAGAATCCCAGGGAACACATGGGTCTGGAGAAAAGGAGACCATCAACTTCACAGCAGGCAATGCCACAATAAAGGAAACTGGAGAACAAAGCCACACATCTGCCCTATAAGACATCCCAAACGAGCAGGACAGTCTACTGCCTCATAGTTATTCTTAGAAGCTTCAACAACCCAGGAACAGAGCGTTGACCAGATAAAGGAAGAGACCAATGGCCAAACAACCACCAACTAACCTATAAATCTATCAACCAACAGTGCGCACAGAGAGGGAGTGGGGGTGACCCAAGGGGGGATGTGTGGGGGAGGGGGCAGAGAAAGAGCCATACCATATGTAAGGGGATCAATACTAACACCAATGTGACCAACGATGTAAGAAAATAATAAATATTTTTAAAAGATTATCTTGGTTTGATCTGACTTTAGCTGGTTTTCCTATATTAAGCATAACAGATGGGCTGGCAGACCTTAGAAAAAGCATGAAAAGTGCTAGGAGCTGAGGGTTGGAGATATGGGGACGCCCCACTATTCTATAAGAAGAAGGGCTTCCTGAGCCTAAACTGTGTGGGCATGGTTTTGTTGAAATACCTGCTTTTCTTCTGGGAGTCTGGAATTTTGATAAATACTAGTAGCCCCCATAATATCTTGGGCAGGAAGTTCACCTTCAGCTTCTCCAATAGGTGGTAGTTCATGAGTTGCTACTAGGAATTAGACATATTTTTAATAATTTATATTTATATATATATTTCACATCATTTTAATCCCCAGGGGTCACCCACTATCTCCCCTCCCTCCAGCTTCTCCCCCCCAGTTGTGTACTTTCGTTTGGTTATCCATATATTAGTGAAACCATTTGGTTTCTGTTTTTTTCTTTCAAACTCGTTCCTAATAATATGATTTCTTCGAGGTCCATCCATGTTACCATAAATTCATCAAATTTGCCATTTTTAATTGATGAGTCATATGCCATTGTGTATATATATCACAACTTTTTCACCCATTCATCTGTTTGGGTTCTTTCCATGCCCTTGCAATTATAAGTAGTGCTGCAATATTCACACTAGCACAGGTGTCCCTTTGTCCTTTGGGTAGATTCCCAGAAGAGCGATTGCTGGGTCAAATGGTAGTTCCATTTCCATCAGTTTGAGGGTCCTCCACACTGCTTTCCATAGTGGCTGAACCAGTTTACATTCCCACCAACAGTGTAAGAGTGTTCCTTCTCTCCACATACATGCCAGTGCTTGTTGTTGCCTGTTTTTTTGATGTGGGACATTCTTACTGGTGTAAGGTGGTATCTCATTATGGTTTTGATTTGCATTTCTCTGATTGCCTGTGACGTTGAGCAATTTTTCATGTGCCTGCTGGTCATTTGTATTTCTTCTTTGGAAAACTGTCTTTTTAGTTCTTCTTCCCATTTTTGATTGGACTTTTTGTTTTGTTTTTGTTTAGTTGTGTAAGTTCCTTGTGGATCTTCATTATTAAACCCTTATCACTCTTGTGGAGGGAAAAAATATCTTCCCATTTGGTTGGGCTTCTTTTATTTATTTCTGTTGTCTCTTTTGCTGTACAGAAGATTTTGAGTTTGATGTAGCCCTAACTGTTTACGTTTTCCTTCAATATTTTTGCCATCTGTAGATCTTTCCAGAAAGGGATTTCTGAATTATACTTCAAAAGAAAAGTTTTGCCCAAGTTTTCTTCTATGTATGTTATGGTTTCAAGTCTGACATTTAAGTCTTTAGCCATTTTGAGTTGGTTTTTGTACAAGGTGTGAGGATGTTTTCTTGGTCCAGTTTTTTGCAGGTCTTAGTCCAATTTTCCCAGCACAATTTATCGAAGAGACTATCTTTGTTCCAATGTAAGTTTTTTCCTTCTTTGTCAAAGATTAGTTGAGCATACATGTGTGATTTTATTTCAGGGCAGTTCTGAAATAAAGTTCTGTTCTGTTCCATTGGTTTGATTATCTGTTGTTGTACCAGTACCGCACTGTTTTAATTATTATGGCTTTGTAGTATAACTTGAAGTCTGGAATAGACCTCCATTCTCTCTTTTTTTGACCATGGCACTTTTTGATATTCAAAGTCTTTTGTTATTCCATATGAATTGTGTAATTTCTGTTCTATCTCTTTGAAGAATGTCATTGAAATTTTCATAGGGATTGTGTTGAATCTGTAGATTGCTTTTAGAAGGATGACCATTTGATGATGTTAATATGTTAACATCATCAATCCATGAGCAGGGAATGCTCTCCATTTCTTTATGTCTTCTATCTCTTTTAGCAGCATTTTAAAGTTTTCTTTGTATAGTTATTTTGTGTGTTTTATTAGGTTTATTCCCAGGTATTAAATTGGTTTTGGTGCGATGGTAAATGGGATTTTTTTTTTATTTCATCTTCTTGGCTTTTTGCATATAGGAAGGCTACTGACTTCTTAAAATAGATTTCTATATTCTTTTGAGAAGGGCTTTCTAAGCAAGATGCAAAAGTGTGTTCCTCAAAAAAAAAAGTCAATAGTAGGAAAATCAAGATTTTCTATAAGTTCAAAGACTGAATAACTGAAAAGCGAAACCCAACACATGAGACCACCATATTAAAACAGAAGACTGACAGCACGGTGTATACAATTTCCTTTAAAACACACACGCTCACTCTTGATGTGAAAATGAATGAATCATGAATGAAAAGTGAATCTGTGGCAAATACTAATCTCAGTAGTTACCAAATAAATTAAATGTTAAAAATCAAGAGATCATGCTTATCCCTGCAAATTGGTAAATCATACAAGGGTGGTGGGTAATGTGGAACAATTGTGTTCTATACAAATGTATATAGCATGAGGTAGTAAAGCTTCAATATATAAATACCTTTTCTTTAGTAGCTCCATTCCTATACAACATAGAATAACTCAGGCACATACATATTTCCCAGCTGTGTGTGATAGTATTGACTGTAATAGCAATAATTTAATTGATATATCAATGATCATAAGTATAGAAATGGTGTGGAGTATTATGCATATATATGACATTAGAATAATCTTTGATTGCTTATCCATTATAGAATTTTTGAAAGTTCATAGCATTATTTAAAAACCATTTGTAACCTCACCACTTGAAAATTCTGATACTTCTTCCAGTTTGATTTCTATATATTGAAACAGTCCATGCAATTGGCTTCCACTTGCTGTTCTACTCACATGTACTTTTACCTTGTGTTATTTAAGGTACATTACTTAATTTTTTTAAGGATAAGATTGTTAATTATTCCATGCAAATTTTTGTGATAGTTGATGACATAACATTAGGGAATACTTGATTTTCTCCACATCCTGTCTCTCTCATCATCCCTCTCTCTCCTTATTTATCATGTATACACACACATACATACATACAGTGTGTCTTCCTCTCTGGGAGGTTCTCCTACATTATCATCCACTACCATGTATGATGTGGAGATAACATAGATATTTCCTAATATCTCTGCTGTACACCTTTAGGGAAAGAGTCAGAAAACCTTAGAGTTTCTTAATAAAAACATAAGATTAGTTTATTGATTATAAAAGTATCTTTTAATAACTACAAATCAATGATGTGTTTCTTCCAAATAGTTGCATATATAAATCAGGACTAAGTTTCTCATCCAGACAGATTTGAAGATTCTTTTTTTTTACTTACCAAGTTTTGTTATTCCTGCCTCCCATTTTTGAAATTAACAAGTAGCCAAATTACAAATAGAAAAATTGAAAATATGAAATTCACAAATTATGAGGACTGCCTATATATTAATCTTTGATGACATCATCATTAATATTGTGAACTCCAGCAGTCATTACTACCAGTGACTGCTCTGAATCCACTTGAAAAGACAGTCTCAAGTTGGAGTATCTATACCTTACATTGCCCTTCAATACACTTACTCCTATAGTGCAGCAATGGGACACTTAAGGGGATAGTTTGAAAGGCTTTAGCCACGTACATTATCTCTAGTCAGAGTCAATAAATGCACCAGGCACTAATACAGAAGATTGCATCCTCTTTATCCCTGCTATATTGGACATTCATGAGCCCTCAGTGAAATTACACTGTGATTCTCAAGACAGGTCTCAAGCTAAGTGTTTCTTTTTCTAGTTACTCCCCTCCTGACTTGAATTTCAGTTTATAAGCTGGAAGTCACCAAGAGGAGTGACCACATGATAGACCTTAAAGTTGTCCTGTAGTACTGGGAAAGATGGTAATATAGCACCCTTTATTGGTATGTTATCTGCCTTCTAATATACAGTGGTCAACACTTTGGACAGATGTTTTGCTATCACATTAAAAAAAATCAACTTTCTAGCTTGTAGTAACTGATTGTTCAGTATTTGCCTTTTTATCAGCTCCATGGTTGATGATGTGTTCATTGCAATAGTCACTTTCAGGTACCAAAGATTATATGCCTTATGACTAAATGCATCCCTACATAACATCAAAACCAGTAGTAACATAAAAGCTTAAAGTAGCCTTTTGTGTTTCTTTGATGTAAAAGGAATCCAGAGATAGACAAAATAGGGTTGATATGTTTTTAATGGCATCTTTATTTAGCAAGGTCAAGAATCCAATCTGTTTATCTCATCCAGGATCCAAATCTTCAAATTCAAGTTCAGATCATATCCATGAATTTCCCTTTTGTGGCTCTGGTCACCAAACCCATGTTCTCAGAAGCCAGTAAGGAGAGGTGAGGTTGAAGTAGCCAGCAGAGTCAGTTTAATGTAAGGAAACTTCTGGGAAACAGAACTCAATAAATTTAATTTGGAAATATAACTTTTTAAGAAGAGCTGAGCCACATCTTTAGTTTCTGCAAAGGGGGAGAAAAGGAGAATATACGGTAGGCAGTAACTAGGTTTCCTAAATCTCATCTAAAGACTTTGCTTTATGTATGGCTGATATGTTACATGTTGCAGACTCTCAAAATATAACCATTCTGAATCAGGATGAGCTGATAGTGACTTACCATCGTAAGACCTTTTATTTTTATTTTTATTTTTTTGCGGGGGGGTATTAAGGCACATGTCTGTGAATTGAATAAAACTGCAACTGTTTCAATATATTAATTCCCTGATAAGCATACTTTAGTGATCCACAACACATAAGCCACTTTCCATTTTTCCTCTTTTGACAGGCAGCAACCATAGATATGCCCAGAAACGAAAATGCCCTACAGTAAATTTTAGATTAGATTTTGTTGTTCTCTTGATGCTACTGTTATTTTTAATGGAATTTTCTGAAATAATGAAACAAGTCACAAGATTAAACTTTTAATGAAACCTATTTTAGACATTAAAAATTAACATATTTTAAAAGATAACACTGCCTGTCACCGGTTAGAATAATACTGATTCAGTGTTCACTATTTGCACTACATCAAGTTTTATCTTACTATACAACTGAGAAAATATGACATAGGCATACTACAAATCTGAATCAAAAGAGGTACATTATATGTTAAGTTTCACTAATCATGGTAAAGTGTACATCTATTATTTTTTCTCTGTGCCCTAACATTATAATTCTTTATAATACTTACAGAATCTTATAATTTTATAAAATTATAAAGCTTTAGAATGTTCCCTAACAATACAACATTACTTTCCAGTTCTTGAAATTTGAAAGAAAATTTCCCAAAATAATTTATAGTAACACTCACCATTTCTCAACTCTTGCATAAGATCAGCTGGCATTCAGGCAGCTTTGAATAATGATTAATATGTAAGCATCACTACCACAGCTCATTTATTCATCTATTTGGAAATAGTGCATATCTGCATAAAATAAGAAACAGGCTTTCCATAATGAGTCAAAATGGATGCCACCAAGTGACCATCCGCAGGTAAGTGTACACACTAAATGCAGGTGTATATGCACTGGAAGGGAAAGGACATTTTGAGAAATGAAAATTACCAGGGTCAAACTTGAGGATATCATGTTGAATGAAATAAGCCAGTATCACAAGGCCAAAAACTCTACAATTCCACAGTTGAGTCATCAAATTCATAGAGACAAAAGTCACTGCAATTGAGTGATTAATCTAAAGCAGAATTCATACTACAAAGATGAGTGTTTTCTCTACCTCTCCATTTTGTTAAAAGACCCCATTTCATTGTTTTTATCATGGTGGGCAAACTAAAACCTATGTCTGTCCAGGTGCCTGATTTAACTTAATGTAGAGTAACTGCGTGTCCACGTGTGAATGTGACATTTTGTGTCTTGTGTTTGTATTTAAAATTAAATATGCTTTTTCACTAGAAAACATGGTAATAGGAGGCTTTCTATTTTCTTGTCTTTATTCAACTTTGTGACCACCTTTGATGTTCTTTTATCCATGAGGATTATTGCAATGGTAGGTTCAGTTTATTTCACAGAATTTTGTATATTAAATAATTTCTTTATGTAAAGTTAGGATATTGTTCAACTATTATAACTGACATATGCCAGTGGAGATAGAGAGATGATAAAACACTCTCCTTAGATTATTTTCTGTTTTCATATAATTTAAAGGAATGATACACTTGCCAAATGTGTTAAAGTGTATTTATTACTTGAGTAGCAATATTTTTAAATAATATTTTAATTAATTCATATTTGCTCACTTTACCATGTTCTAAAGAGAAATTTGGCTAGTTTATTTCATGTAAAGAAGAATTACAAAGTCATCAAATGAGTATGAAATGTCACTAATCATATTTACTAATGGAATTCATATTTGTAATATCAAAAATAAATTTTAAAGGATATTTTTGTTGATACAGATAATATAACTATTTGCTGTCAAAATGATTAAAAAGTTTATAAATATGAATGGACTATATGCAGAAAATAGTATTACAATGGGAATATACAGGAACTTACTGAATCTGAAATTTACTGCAAAGTTTGCCTTCTTCCATTTTCATATGTCTATTTTTATCTTAAAAGAATCTTTCAGCATGAAAAAATTGCAGCAGGTTGAATTACAAAATTTAAGAAAGAAGTCTAAATTGCCTGTTATATGTACATTTGAAAGATGCTCAAAGGAACATGATTATCCCATTTGCAATTCAGTTTTAAAATCTGAATACAACACATTTTATATCACAGTTTCTCCTTCAGAATTCTCTAAGACCACAAATTGAGTTCGGAGTCTTAAAAAATACCCATGGCACAGAAATAAGCTAAAGTACTGGGAAATGTTAAGCACTGCATTTTTTTCTCTGAACTTTTGTTTTTCTAGCAATGCTAAGATGTCACATCTGTAAACATCATATATTTATACTGCAGCTGGCTCTGGGTCAGAGAGACACGTACAAGATGTATATTCTCAAAGCAGCTTCATAAATTTTTCAGGTTTCTGAAAGAACAGTAGTAGCAAGGTTAAGAAATTGGCTATAGTTCTAGAATGATCTTAAATCACTTTGATTGTTTCTCATCATTGATGTGTGAAAAAGAGAAGTCTTTGATACAGAATAGTCAACTTTTTAATTGTCCTTAAGGAAGCATGATTAAACTTCGTTTTTGTGGAACTACCTTCACACTATATGCCATCATTTAGTCTCGCTATTTTAATATATTGGAAAAGATTCTTTAAAAACTTTAATAAGACAATTTATATTTTCATGAATTAGAAATATACTTGCAATATGTAAGGTAAGCATAAAAATACATCTGTAACCAAAGCATATCATATAAATTTAATCAAATGCAATATGCATGTGTAACCAAAATATATTGACTTTAAAAACTTTTAAAAAGTAAAACAAAGCAATAATGAAAGTAATTAATTTAAAAAATAACTAAAACAAAGCAATAGTGCATGCAGTTAATTAAAAAATAAGTAAAACAAAGCAATAATGCATGTAATTAATTAGTTCTTCAAGAAAGGCATTGCAGAAAAAATAGGGCTTGTTAGTAACTACTAATTATATACAGCACATTTTGATTTTACTTGAAATAAAAAGGGGGTTTAAAGTTAATTATGCAACTTTTTTCAAAAAAATTAATATCCACCAGCATATCTCTGTAATGGAGAAACATAAAATAAAGTTAACCATTCCTCCAGTTTCAGAAAATCATTCTTATTTAACCATAGTGATATAGTTTCAGTCAACAGACTTTGGTTTGAGGAAATAATTTGAGAGTCTACACTGGGTCAATTCTTTAGAAACAGGGTTATTTAATAACCCCCATCTATAAGCATGGATTCATGTTTAGGCTACTTGTAACCTGTTGTGCCTTCATTATATTTGTTGACTGGGAGGCTGAATGAATGAAGACAAATTTACAACAGAAATTCATCATAATTTTTAATCAAGGTAGGTGTGGTTTATAACTTTGTACAACTTTCAAGTGTACAGCTTCATACTTTGGTTCTGTACAGACTGCATTAGAATCAGCACCAAAAATTTACTTTCTACCCACCACCATACACTTGGATCCTTTGATCTGTTTTAACATTGTCCCAACTCCTTTCCTTCTGGTTACCATCATTTTGAAATTAGAATCTAAAGTTTGCTGTTTATTTCTTTGCTTTTTTTTCTCTTTCACTTGTGAGTGAAATCATACTGGACATGTTTTTCCCCTTCTGGTTGATTTCCAGATTACAAGTCCCTCGAGGTCCATCCATGTTGTTGCAAACGGAGAGCTTTTATCTGTGATGTTGTGGAAGCTGCATCATTTCTGTTCGCACATGCGTCACCTCTGCTATCATCTGTGATGGGTGCTTGTACAGTTGACACATCGTCGTTATTGTGAAGTGTGTCACAGTGAGCAAGGGGTGTGAATAGCTTTCTCACTGATTGTGCTCTTTAGAGAGCTGTTTTTTGTTGTTTTGGTTTGTTTTTTTTTTTTGCTTTTGTTTTTTGAGTTAGTCCCGGCACTCACAGCGTCTTGGCTTAGTAATTTTATTCACGCCATTTCATTGACTGTCAGACAGAGGATGTGATATACATAGACTCATAGAACTTATTTGAGTTGCAAAGCCTAGATCAGTGACTCGTGGGCCACTCAACAAGACACAAGGACTCTAATTGAAGTTCAAAGCTGCATTTCTGGTGCAACAGGGTCCCCAAGCCAACTATGCAAGAGAGACCCCACGCAGTCTCTGTGACAACCTTTTATAGGGCGAAACTACCACCTCCCCCTATTGTGAAGCAAGTAAGCAGATGTAGGACACGTTCCCACTTTCCCATAATGGTGAGACATGTTCCCATAAATTCCAGTAATGCTGACTGGATCCATCATCTATTAGGACAAGACTGTTGTCCAACCTCTATCAGGTGGACGTGATGGTTGTCAGGAACAAGGGGAGGCAGAAACAGGATGTCAACAGCCAACCATGGCAGATACTTTCCACCGAGGTCAGGGAAAGGTCACTGGCTTCAGCATGGAGGTTTTAAGCAAAATAGAGTTAGTCTTACTTTGGTTAGTCTGTTCCCAACATACTTCTAATAGCCCTCCAACCTTTCTCACAGTCGCTTGACTTGGCCAGCTATAAAGAAGCTGAAATAGATTGAAATGAAACACTTTGACTTGGCTCTCTCCTTCAAGTGTCTGCTCTGATTTCCAGCACTGCTTGGCAGAGTTGATTTTGCTAGACTAGCTCTGCCTCTGTCCGGCCATCCACTCCAGACTGGCCTGACCTGCTCTAGACCCTCTAAGGTGAGTCTAGGACTAGGTCATGGAGACAAGGCCACGGGGTGTGTGTGTGCCATGAACACATGCACGTAGACACACAGAAGCCCTACAGAGTTATTTCAGCAGTTGCTGATCTTTCTTCCATTAGCTGTGATTCCCTCCCTTCCTGCCTCTCAGTCGTTTTCCTCTCTGAATTTTCAGTTAGGTTGGCCCAACCCTTCCAGTTGGGATTTCCTCTCCCTTCTACCCTCCCTGCTGTATCACTTATTGTAAAGTCATCTGGTTTAACAGTGGTGGTGCTTAAACCATACTTTAGCTAACATCTCATTTAAAATAAGTCAGTGTTTCGGGTTGGGGGGTGAGGAGAGAGAAATCAGGAGGGTTCT